>JAJJMC010015776.1:243831-277875 GCA_023531435.1 Papaver californicum | reverse complement strand
TTAATAGAAACCAAGGTACAAATTAGACACTAAAATGTGTCTATCAATAAGCTCTAAGGATCTTTGATAACCTTGCCTCTTTGGAAACGTTTCCTTGGGTTACAAGGCGGCTCAAATCTACTTAAAATAATCTTCCTGAACTTTGAGTTAGGCTAACAGAGTAACCAATACATTCATTTTGAATGATTTTCCAATAAGCTCGTTATCCTATCGGTCTCTTTCTATTAAAATTTTAAGGCTTAGGTTCGTGTTTGGTAACGTGTTCCTAAAGCGGGCTAGAAGGAAACGGTGATGAAATCCGAGTCCTTATCTTATATGGCTATTCCTTACCCTATACTAGAAAAATAAATTCGTATTCAGGTCCCAGCATATATGCATTACAAAGGCGTCCAGAAAATCCACTGACAGGGGATTTATGGGTGGTTAGAGTCTTACCTCCCGTTCTAGACGGGCGATGAACCTTTGAAGTCGACTCAGGCCAACGACTCCTATGTCAGTGTACGAACCCGAGGGGATGAGACAATATCGTAATTGTCGTCCTTTCCTGTTACAGTTTATATTTAATAATACCTTTCCGTAGGACTTAAAAAAATTAATGTCCAAAAGTCTCAAAAAAAGTCCAAGGAAAAGGTCCAAAAATAAAAGAAAAATTACAAAAATAATAAATGATTTCCTAATACAATTTTCTAAAAAAAAAAAAGAAAAACCCTAAGAATTAACTAAAAGAATAATTTTTTCTTCTTTTTCCGTTCTTTTCGATTTATCTTTGACTCCAAGTCTTTAACCAAACATTATAATCTTTGGCTCTAATTTCTTTTTTGTCCAAAACCTGTAATACAAAGAAGAATACCCAAAAACGTAAAATAGAACAAATAAAAATAAAAATAAAAATCTAATTAAACTAACTAACCTAAAAACAAATCTAAAAACAACTCCGCGGCAGCGGTGCCAAAAACTTGATCGTTTTATAAAAGTGGTAAATATAGTTCGTTCGCTGAGACTTGTGAAGATTCGTTTTAGACCTAATTTTATTTTACTAGAAAATATGTAATAGATTTTCGTAATATTTGGAAGAACTGGAACTCAGGATTCCACCAAAATCACTTCTGAATGATTTCTACAATGATTCTTTAACAATTATAGCTCTTTATTGACTTTGTTTCTTTACCAAAAGTACACTTCTAAAATATTGAATGTAAATCACAAGCATGGCTCATCAAAAGCTCTAAATTCCTAGCATACACCATCAAACAAAATCACAACCAATTAAGAAAAATCATAAATAAATTAAAAATCAATGCAAAAGTCATTAAGAATCAAAAATAGTTACCATTCATTTATGAAATATGACTTCCTCCATTATCCCAGTGGTGGGGTTTATCTCATCATGCTCAAAACACTCTCAAAATATTGGTACATGACTCAAAAATGCTTGAGAAGAGGAAAAGAAGATAAAAATAATAAAACAGGAAATTTGCAATGTTTATAGACGTTACAGATTAACTGTTACAAGATGGTTGAAGAAACCACGCCTTATCTTTTGTTCTTCGTGTTATTCGTGTTGATTTTCTGTGCTCTGTTTAGCATCTTGGGATCGACCCAACCTTACTCACCTCTTTTGTGACTTGATACAACCTATTTTTACACCACAAGAGCAAGGAATCTCCAAGAGAATTCCTTCCTAGAATTTCCCGACCGAGCTCCCCCTCTCCCTGTCTGCCTTTATTTCTTCATTCTGTTAGCCTTGTATAGGTTTAGTAAAACCTATCTAGTCTTCCTTAATCGATAAGGAAGCAAATCCCAATACAAAACAAACTCTAACTCTCGATTATCCAAATCAAAGAAGAAAATATTTTCCAGTAAATATATGGATTTTTCAGCTTGTTTTACGACAGCAAACACTTCTAAATGACGTGTTTCGACCTGTCTAGGTTGTTTCTTCAAATTGGTATAGTCAAAGACTTTTTAAAACCCCAAAAATCTCGCTCCCAAATCATTCAGTTAACTTTCACGCGTAAAGGGATTGCTTCCCGCTATTATCGGATTTGAATTCAAAAGGAGGGTGCCCTTATCAACCTGGTGGGTGCCTTTATCAATTTGTCCGGGTGCCTTTAGTAATTTCTCTTGGATGACTTAAACAACTTTTTGAGCTAATTTTTCCACAAATTTTTATTTCCCAACAATACCTACATTTTAGACACAATAAGTATCAAATTGAGCACTAACAAAATAGATAATTGCGGACAATTTAGACACAAAAATGTGTTTATCAAAAAGTCACTTCATTAGAGAGTAGTTGTCTTACCGATTATCCATATCCGAGTTTCTCTAGACTTTACCAATTGCTCATTTACTTTACAATTACATAGTCAATTGAGTTTCAGCAATGGTGGCCATAGGCTTCGGTCAATGAGGAATGCCTTCCAAAAAATGATTTATCCATTCAACTTCCTCTCATGCTTTAAATTAAGCGAGCAAACTCTTATTTCATCTCAGTCGAGTTCCTCATGTTTGTTGGAATATTTTCAACTACTGATACAACTTAAGAGGGCGCACACATAGGCTAAGACTCTCCAAAACCTGAAATCACAACATCTTTTAAGGTAAGTCCAATATGTATCATGCACATACACAATTTCAAATATACCTCAAATACTGCAAATTTCTGATCAGATCATCTCAGTAATTCTTATGGGGTCACACATGTATTTGTACACCTAATTCACTGCACATTTACAACACATATTAAGCGTATCGAGTTTGACAATGACCATTTCCGTCAGAACTTCTTCTGGTTCCAATGATCCTTTAGGTCATGCTTGTCTACAACAACTTAGTCTTTCAATCAAATCGTACAAGTCACATGTTTTCTAGGTGGTTGTAAATTATATAAAGGCATATACAAGATACATGTACTAAATACTAGTACGGTCGTTACATTTTCCTCAAAAGGTTAGTGACATATATATCACATATTTGAAATTAAATATGTACCTCAAGCATCCCAATTCTCTTGTCCTTTGATCAGAGCATCCTTGTGATTCTCCAGGATTAAAATGGGAAACATGCACACCTATTTTACAATACACATTAAACACATTTGCCGGAAACTATATAATCAAAATTTGATTTTGGTTCCTTCTTGTCCTTTAGACCACGTCAACAACATATTTGTTTCCTGTCAAACTTTAAACAACACAAATTTTCAATAGAAATCATCATCATCACACAAAAATATTGTTAGGTCAATGACTTACTGCTTGGTTCAAGTCAAGTATATGTAGGTGTAATCAGTTTGTACCTTTACCTCCTAGCGCTAACCAAAACCTTAAGGTTTGTCCACCTTTGACTAACCATTTAAGTATGCTTCCTCAACATCCATCTAATGCAGCATACTGACAATAATGACAAACAATGCATGGCGTATTAATTTTAGTGTCATGTGAGTGTGTGCCAAGTGATCACTACTTTATTCTCTCACAACAATTTCACAAAGTCAAGCATCTGTCTTACCTATTTTATCTCGTGTGAGAACCCGACCTCAGAAGACTGCTGTCGAGAACTCAACATCCTTAACAATAAAATTTATCTTATTCAAATATTGTTAACTTCATAATTTACAAGTTATTGTACTACAGTTCTGGTGATCATATGCAATGATTTGCTAAAGAAGTCGACTCTTCATTCTCACCTTAGACCCCCATAGTTGAGGTCTACAGGGTATGACACATATAATTCTCGGGTCTTCTATAATTCTGCTTGAGAAATCAAACAAATATTGATTTCCATCTTATACCCCCACAGTTATCATGATTTATCAACATAAGAAACTTCAATTATGTGTCATTTAGGTTGCATCTAACTAAAACACACCATATAATGGTACTCTATATCAACATGTTTATGTATTCATTCTCAATTCATTAACGATTTTCCCTTTTATTACTGTTGTCTTGTTCTATTAAGCTAACAATCAAAGCATCACAAGACCATATTTCCAAGTATAACATTTTATTGTAACTTAGGTATATAACATTTGGCACTAGTTTTAAAGCGCAATACACATACTGAGAATAATATCATAATATGATTAACATCCATACCTGACAAGTCTTGCACATCATTTATCTATTTCTTCAACTATTTTGATAGTTGGGTTGTTCATGAAAATGCTTTTGATCTTTTGCATTCTTGGTAGAAGATAAAACATCTCTTTTTTGGAGCATACTTTCAAGCACTTTTAGCATTTACCAACCAATTATGTTTTATCATCTCCACTGAAAAGTAAAAAATTATTTAACATAGTAAGAATGTCAATTGTTCCATTCAAATTTGAATAAACAATTCTTTATTCCAAGGAGGTAAGCACACAACTAAAAACAAAAGTTATCACAGATTAATACTGAATCTATCATTCAATTTAAGATGATAAACTTCTGACCAACTAAGATTCAAAAAATTGGTTGATACTTTCATTCGAGATAGGTAATATCAAATTATCAAGATATTATAAGTTCACATCTTATCAAAATATTTATTACCAAGATATAACAATCAAGTTACCTAAGTCTCTCTACACATTAGACTAGCACAATCATCTTTAGGTAACAAAAATTTGTAATAAAACCCCCCAAACGATTTTTGTGTACATACGTATGAATTCAAGCATATTTGATCGCTTAACCTTCTTGTTGCACTAGTTACTAAAAGATATTTTACACCTCATTATCCATATGACTATGGTATACTAGTGTTTTATGATTCTCATATTTTCAACAAAAGGTAACATATTCGAAATGATTTAGAAATCACCATAGAAATTGTTAATACACAATTATTAACCAATCATGTGATTCATGCCAATGAATACTACATAAAGCATATATAATCAAAGTGATTTATAACACAATGTATAATTCCTACCCAACTGATTCAACATATAATTATTCATTAGTAATGTGATACTAATCTAACACATATGAGAAATTATCATTTATGAGATATTTTCATGTCTCCCGTGTATACAACGTGTCATATGGCTTCTGCTTTTATATTAGCCAGAGGTGAGTCAATTTTTTTCTTTGTAAGTTGGGACAAACCCATTAACGAGATTATTGGTCATGTTTTTTTCTCTGTTGAGGTACAAGCCAACTCCTAGCCTGGTATAGGCATGCCTTTCTTAGGTTGTTATTTAGTACCCAAACTATAAAATAAATTACAAACTGTAGTGGACCAAAGCAATTCAAAATATTGAGACATGAAGAGAAAAATTATATTTTTTACATGACTGAAAAGATGGAGAAAAGGTAAACATTATATGACAGGCAAAGCGATTATGATATACCTTGAATTGGTCCAAGGACATGAACATAAATACGAAACCATCACGATGCAGGGCTCCTCTCTAATCAACTTATTTTCCCTGTATGTAAGAGGAAGTGTTAGTTTAAGGTCAGAAATATGTGAAAATATGTCAAATGAGAAAAGATACCCATTCACTGAAATTACAGAAAACCCACCTCTTTATGGACCGGTAGTTGACCAGTCTGCGTTTCCAGATCTTACATTTTTCAACTAGAGGAGTGAACACCTGATATTGTGACAAGAAAAATCTCAATGTCATACAACTAATAAGGAGGAGATACATATACAGCATACGACCACAACCTTGGTCAGTAGCTAGCAGGTAAAGTTTATCATTTACTTGTGTCAATCATTGACAAGTGATATATGTCATGTTTACAAGGGAGGATAGAAACATTTACCCTTTAAAGTATTATAAGTACTTATTTCAAGGGCTACGAGCTCTCCCATCAAAGTATTATAAGACTTTTAACCTATTGCATTTGCAGTATAAACATCCTTGTTTTCGCGCAAAAATGAAAACCAGTGAGCACTAATCTAAGATATTTTTTTTTTCAAAATCAGTTGGATAAGAGTTACATGACAAATTAAGTTTGTATGAGTTATAGGACAATTATACAAGAGCTCAGATTATGTATGTTCATCGTCCTTATATTTACTCCTCTCTTCTACCTTCACTCGTCCAGGTACATGGCCTTTACTCCACAAGGTACATCTAAAGAAGGAGCTTATACAACACTAGCAAAAAACAACATAACATAACAAATGACTTTCCCTCAATTTCAAAAGGTACATGATAAATGATACTGCAACATAAACCAATGGGTATGTTAGATTTTATTGGGGAAGTTAGATTCTCTTTCTTATTCTATTGACAAGTGTGGGAGATCAGTATAATATCACATCATGGTAAATACATATGACATTTTTCACTAACCAAATAATTGTGGAAACCATAAATATCAGGGACCATTTTCAATTTGTGATGCTGAAGTTGATATTAATACACATTAAAAGCAGTTACTTGGTCCCGAAAATTTACTTTTGATAAGTGAAAATAATCATGTTTCTATAACGGTAACAAGAGGCAGAATAAAACCTGTGTGTTTCTCAAGGAAAGATTTGTTTGCTTCAGTTAGAGATTTTTCATGCAATTGACTTCAAAAGATGTAAAAATATTAAAGGTGGATGGAATTCTTCGAAATCTATGCTTATGACGTCAAAACAGAAATGGATTAGGAAATAAACCTCAGAGTAGCACATTCCTCTTCTAATACACTCCAAACAAGCTTTTATGAATCAGTCACCGGAACTAACTCTTGGGCTCCAGTGACTGAATTGCATAAACATACATATTGATTCTGTATCTATACGATCACAAATCTTAAAGGAATTGAGAGGTCATCTCTTATTGTAGCTCTATTGAAGATATATGAATAGCTGACAACAAAATTGAGAGACAGATTTTCAATCTAAAAAATAATTAGATTTCCAGGTATGCTTAAATCAAATCAGAACTTAGATTTCCTATCGAGAAGATGGATAAGGAGATTGATCAAAACTCAGTCAAGAACCCTAGAAATTTGGTAAATTTTTTTTATGAAATCTTGTTTTCAAAACAAGACTAAGATAAGATGATTACTAATCTGAATTCTTATTATGAATAAGATATAAAATCGAGATGAAATCGATGTTTTAGGATTTTCAAAATCTTGAGCAAGTTTCTTGGGCCAAACATCAGCAAAGATAGAAGTTGTGACACCAGAGAGAGAGCTTTATTAGATTGATGGTGAATGAAGTGAACTGGATACAAGCCATTATGATGTGGTACTTGTTAAATAATTTTCCCATTGAATTGGTCTTTCACACAGAAACCAGATGAATAAGGTATTACAGAAAAATGATTATCTGAGGTAAACTTGTGAACTGAAAGTAAATTTTAAGAAGATTTTGGAACTAAGAGAATATTTTTGGGATGAAAAGTATGTTGAGGAGATTGTTTTAAAGAAAAACCAAAATGGGTAACATGCATACCTTCACCATTAGCTGCCTGAATTTCCTCAGTGCCTTCATAAATAGAGATAGCTTGTATCTAAAAAGCATCTGAAGTGATATAATTATTGGCTCCCATATCAGCATACCAAGGATTCTCACCCAAAATATTAGTCGATACTAACATAGCAGTGAGATGTTGAGGAGTGTGCATATTGTGATATGCAAAATTTAGTCTATTATTACACTTAAAAGCACCATGACCAGGTTTACTACAAATATGACATATTAAAGTAGATGAAGCAGAAGTAGATGGTACAGCTTGAAAACCAAGTGGTGGTCTTATAGCACCAGGAACAACATTAGATCCCCAACCATTAGAGTTTGATCTTCTGCCAGAAGAAAAAAAACTTTCCTTATTGCCTATTCTAGAAAAATTAGGTTGATAACCACTAAATATACAACCAGAACCTCTACCATAAGATCTAAATATGTTTGTTTGAGCATCAAAGGCCTTATTAGAAGATTCAATATGCAAATGATTATTCCTATCACTAACAACAACTTCTTCACTAAGATGATTGTTGTGAAGTTCAATACAGGTAATAAGAGGATATCTATGACGCGTAGAGGTTGCAAATGGAATATAATCCGATTTTAAAGCAGACAAAGTAACAACAACAAGTTCCTTATCAGAAATCACTTCACCAGTTGCAGTAAGTTGATTAGATAAAGATATAATTTCATTAATAAGAAAAGGAATAGATTTATCACCTTGTTTGAGTGCGAGAAGTTTAGTACGCAATTGAATAGAATGATTAGAAGATGATCTTGCAAACCTTTCCTGAATAATGTTCCAAATATGAAAAGAAGTTGGTGATCTTGAGAAATATGCAACCACAAAATCAAATATTGTTGAATGAATCCACATTATGATAGATGCATCCTCATCCATCCAATCAGTGTAAAGAGGATTGTCAACTCCATTAGTTTGATTGCGAGCATTAGTAAATTGAGGAGGACATTCATGTGATCCATCAAAAAAACCTTGAATCTTAAACTTTCTAATGACAGGAAACATCAAATTTTTCCATATAATACAGTTATCTTCAGTATGTTTAAGATGAACAAAACTAGTAAGTTGATTTAAAGGAACCTTTGAAATCGATTGTGAAGTTGGATTCTCCGTTGTAAAAGATGAAGGAAATCATGAAAGAGATTTGAAAAAATGAAAAAAATTGTTAATGAAAAATGAAAATGAAAAAGAATAGCGGAAGCAGAAAAGGATCTAGAAGCCTGAGAGATGTAAGAATATCTCTCAGTCTGATACCATAGTAACATAAGAAATATGAATTAGAATCCATTATGAGAAAAGAGATTTCTCTATGTTGCAGAAAAAAGAAAAGAGCAAAATTATATTACAACCGACGGCAACAAAAAACAATATAAAGGGACAACAGACAATGCTAACGTACACAAATGACAGTCTTTCCAATGGTTAACCTACACCAAGACCAATAACAAACTAGTGTAAAGAATGTGTAAGAAAAGAAACAAAACAGTTATCAGTTTAACTGTTATTAGGAAGTATTGATATGGGCTCAAAGGAAAGGAATTCATAATCTTAACTCGGAAGGAGACTGCAGTAAGAATGTTGCGGATTTTATAGATAAATTTGCAATATGAGGAAGAATGGGAGAACATTGTGACCTTTTGGATAGCTCTGGGTATCCAAAGGGATATGAGGTTCTAATCTTCCTTTTTTTATCGTCTGAATAAAAAAAATCATTCCAAAAAGAAATTTTATGCTTCAGAATAAAGAAAACAAAACTAAACTAAAAAAAAAACTAAAATTGCCATTTTATTGGTCAAGAATTTTCTTCTAACAATGACCACCTCATCAAGCTTAAAAGGATATCTTGAGTTTCCTTACTTCTTTCAATTCGTTTATTTGAATAAATAAGTTTCTCAAATCTTAACCGTGTAATCTTGTAATCTCTTTATGTGAAATGATAACAGAATGTTGGAAAATATGAATTTAGGTTTCTCGGAAATCATATTGATGTTACAATTAAATTACCAATAAAGAAGAAAGTTAAGAATACTTATCGAATTGGTTGATCGAAGCGAGGTAATCCTCTATCATTAAAGACAATTCATCCCCATATACGGTGGTCACGGTTCTATGGATGTCGTCTCCCAAGATACAACAATCACACCTTATAGTAAATAGCACTACAATACTACTCGGACGGCGAATGTTAACAATTACTGTGCTCTTAAACACGACTTGACTCTAGAAACTTTGTTTTCCAAAATCATTATTAAAACTCTTTTAACTTATAATAAAATAAAAAATGGGTACTTAACTATATATATATAAAACTGTAATTGACAAGATGAATTTGCAGTGCATTCTACAACTGCCTCCCACATTAGAATATATATATAAAACTGTAATTGACAAGATGAAAATTCAGAAAATCAGCATAGAATTTCAAAACTGTGTTATCTTTCAGTTACCAACATTAACGTACAACTTCGGACTAAAAAATCTCAATCGAAAAAACAAATGTCATTAACTCTTAAAATGACACTTAAAAGAAAGCTAGAGATGTATCTCTTTCCAACGGTTATGCTCATGCAAGGATTAGTCCCCAAATATATTATGCTAACGGTTACACATCATCAAGGCAGAAAACTTTTCTATTGGTCAAGTCACTAAACCAAAAAAAATAATTCTATGAATTATAAAATATAGAGATTATGCCAACTCTTAATATTTCTAGTTTCCTTGAGTCAAATGATCTCAAAAACATGTACTGTGAGTATGTTTGTATGCATTACATATACAGTTCATAAGGTCCAAATGAGTACGGGCATACTTATGAAGAACCCAACCAAAATATGGATGTGTAATGCATCTAACGGTAATATACATGCTATTAACTGTGATGAAAATGTATTTCACTACACAGAAACAGGAAGCATGTATTATATCCAAGAAATCAAAAATAAAAATGTTGTAACGAGAGATCGAACGAGAACAATAATAGATTTCCAGACACAGAGATTTACGTGGTCCACTAACTGTTACGTTATCTACATCCACAACAGAGAAAGAAGAGTTTTATTTTAGAGCAGAATACTGAGATAAACATATTCTAGGTACAACGTATGTATATATATAGGGCAAAGAAATAAACCCTAATTCGACTAAATAACGGAAAACAATCCTAGTGATAATACATTACTTATACCGGCCAACGACTGAACAAATCTCCACCTTCACTTGAATCCTCCCAGCAACAGAAGCAGATGCACCCATGACAGTGCCAGAACCTTTCTCTGCCTCAGATGCCCCTAGACAAGGGCTCAGACTACTGACTTGTGATATTGAGCAAGTCCAAGCAATGTTGGAACTTGATCTCAGGAACTGGCTTGGTGAACATGTCAGCAGGGTTATCAGATGTCCCTACCTTCTTCACTTCAATTCTCTTCTCATTTCTCAGAAAGTAATACCTGACATCAATGTGTTTCGTCTTCTCATGATGGACTTGATCCTTGGTTAAGCAAATTGCACTCAAGATGTCACAATATACTATAGCCTGATCCTGATGTAGGCCTAGATCATTAACCAGCCCTTTTAACCAAATTCCCTCCTTAGCAGCTTCTGTCAAGGCCATATACTCTGCCTCTGTAGTAGACAAAGTAACTGTAGGTTTTAGAGTTGCCTTCCAGCTTACAATAAAACCTCCAAGAGTGAACACATAACCAGTCATAGATCTCCTACTGTCCATATCTCCAGCATAATCAGAATCTGAGAAACCAGCCACTAAACATCGAATATCGTTCCCATAACAGAGACCGACATCTGAAGTACCTCTAAGATACCTGAAAATCCTCTTAACAGCTTGCCAATGTTCCTTCCCAGGTTGAACCATAAACCGACTGACCACACTAACAGCAAATGCTAAGTCTGGTCGAGTGCAGACCATAGCATACATCAGACTTCCAACTGCGCTAGCATATGGAAATCGAGATATGTGCTCTTTCTCCTCATAAGTATGAACCGTGTACATTCCCAACTTGCTGTTAGATGCAATTGGAGTATCTATAGGCTTGGCTGAAGACATTCCAAACCTGCTCAAAATATTCTTGATGTACCCTTCATGTGATAGGAAAAGCTTTCTCTTCTTCCTATCCCTATAGATTTCTACTCCCAGAATTTTCCGAGCAGCACCCAGATCTTTCATCTCAAAACTCCGTACTGAGAGACCCCTTCAGCTTCTGAATATCTGACTATTCTGAGCAGCAATCAGCATATCATCAACATACAGCCACTGTGCTGACTCGTTTCCAGATATTGCAGCCTTGTAGGTGGACGAATCGTGATCCTCCACCTCTTCGGCCACCTGCAATGCATAACCCACCAAATCGTCAAACATGTACCTCGCTGGAGGTTTTATTCCAACCTATCTAGGTCGGTCTGTAGCAATGCTCCGATGTTCAACTTCCTTTGGTGGTGCATTCTCAGACTCATCTGCATCTTGCTCTTCGGTAACTGATGGTGGTAGTTGGTCGTCAACCAACTTAGGTGCCTGACTGATTCAAGGCTCTGCCCCTCGGACTCCTTGTAGTATTCCGGCCAACGACTGATTCAAGGCATATCAACAAAAAAGATATGAATTGTCTTTATTGTTGGAAAAATATGTGTTTCGGTTTCCCAGAAATCATACCGATGCTACAAATAAAATATTAACAAAGAAGAAAGTTAAGAATATCTATCGAATTGGTTGATCGAGACGAGGTAATCCTTTATCCTTAAAGTAAATTTATTTCTGTATACGGTGTTCGCGGTTCTACGGATGTCGTCTCCCAAGATACAACGATCACGCCTTGTAGTAAGTAGCACTACAATACGACTCGGCCAACAAATGTTGACAATTGCTGTGCTCTTAAACACGACTCGATTCTAGACACTTTTGTTTTTCCAAAATCATTATGAAACTCTTTTAACTTATAATAAAACAAGAGATATGTACTTAACTATTTATAGAGTTAATGGTAACTCTACAAGGTGTCTTTTCACTTATGGTGACTCTCCATAATACTTATTTATTAAGTGTCTTATGGATGAAAAGACATAATCCGAAACACATACCTTGGAGTTTAAATTCTGAAAATAATATTACTTATATATAAATTTGATCAAAAATTCTAACATAAATTTTTTTTGGGGTTGCACAGATTTAAATAGTACAGAAGAGTTCTAGTATGTACGTATAGGAAATTTGGAATTCAAATTGTTTGAAAATCATGACTAGAACAAATCGTTTTAGGGTTTGGTTATGTTCAAGTATATATTTACAAATGTTTATTAGAAACAGAACCGGTTCGGATTGACTGGTTTAAAACGAACGAACCACAGAAAATGAATTCAAATTACATATTTTTAATCAGATTAAGATCATTTGGGTTAAATTGTGAGCAAGCTATGTGGATCAAGCAACTTGTATCCAGAATCGGAGATTGACTAGTTTCGAACTCAAATTACTGATATCCTCGTCCAAAATTTTATCATTATATTATAACGATATCTGCATTTTAAGCCAATTTTTACCAGATTGTGTGGTTTAAGTTCATTGTATATACTGTATATTTCATCATTTATATTGCCTAGCTATTAGTGTTTGATATGTTCAATGTTTTTATGATGAGCGAATGTATCAACCGGGAAAACATTGACTTAAACTTAATTTAACAACAACGACCAATAGCAAGATTTAAAGGTCTGAGTTGTGAACAGAAACTGCCAATAACATGACTATTCTAAGTCATGCTAACTGTCCGAAGTGGTGGTGCAATTAAGGGGAAAATGGCACCGTATATTTCTGGCCTCACAGGTGCATAACTAAAAGAAACTATATGTGCTAAAAAAATTATACTAGCAATATACTTAAAAATTTATCCAAAATATAAAAAAAATTAGAAGATCATCATAAATTTCACAGATTTTGTGGAAAATAAAGAAGGATAATAGTAAATATGTATCGAAAATAATATTCCTAAAATAATAAGGGATATCTTTTTTTAAGGAAAAATAAAATAAGAAACCATACTAGTTTGCCCCTCAACCCCCACCGCCACCACACCCACCTCCACCTCCACCTCCACCACAGTCGCTGCCACCGCCACCACTGCAACCACCACCACCGCAACCACCGCCTCCACCATAACCACCACTGTGTCCCCTGTTAGGAAATAAAAGGAGGACGACACGTGTAAGATGATTAAGGAAAGAAGCAGTGGTTTTAAGAAGAACGAGAAGCACACAATCAAAGCCTTACGAAAGGATCGAGTAAATGACAGATATGAAAGACTGAATATATCCCTGCATGATTGACACATAAGATCGGGAAAGTAGTATCACACTGATCGAAACAGATAGCATTAAATGCTTACTGAACGGGAAAGTAAGAGTAATAAATGAACATGGAACGGGAAAGTAAAGGCAATAATTACTCTTATTCTTTAACCACATGATTGACACCTATGATCGGGACAAAGATGATTCTCAAAGAACAAAGAGTATGTGTAAATCATACAAGGTAACGGACCAAAAAAGTGAAGAGCATGACCTGTCAACCATACAATCATCCCGATCTAAAGATAATAAGGAGAACGAAAGAAGGTATCGGGACAAGAGGGACCCATTACATGATCTATAAATAGAGGAGATCATTCAACAGAGAGGGGGTCAGTCAATTGAAAGAAGAATATGCTAAGGAAGAGTAATCAGAGAAGAAAGAAAATATCATTAGGTATGTATTTATTGAGTAAGATACTATTTAAAAGTTTCACTATCACGATTCATCTTCTATACTTATAAAGATTATGAATTAGATACTGAATTAGAGACTGTAATTTGATCAAATGTTTGATTTGTAAATAAATGGTTAATTGAAACCTTTCTAATTAATTGATTTTGAAGAGGATTCTGTGTATCAAAATATTAGCTAAAATCTTTCTATTTACTGTATTTTATCAAATTAATGGTTGTTCATGTCAATGGGAATTTTGGCATAAACAATTTGGCGCTAGAAACAGGTACAGTGTCAAAGGATTTATCCTACCTGTTCAAGAAAAATGGAGTTTTCTGTTATATATGTATTTCAAAAAGTAAAAAAATTTAGCATAAAGAATTTTATAGTTCTATGCAACATTCACGCTTAATTTAATCTTTGCCAACAAGTGATTTCTATTGCATAATAACCTATATGTGATATGCAAAAGGGAAATTGTATGTTATTGAAAAGAAAAAGTTTTAAGTTTGAATGAATCTGTTTAAATGATTGATTTCCTTTTATATGAATTTTAAAAGATTCATGGTAGATGATACAAATTATTTTACTAAAAGTATAAATAGATTTTTAGTAAATTAGTGTCTGACTCATTCTTTATTAAATAATCTATTAGAAATTATGTGACTAACTTTTGAAAGATCGTTAGAATTCAAGAGAGAAAAGAAACAATCAAGAAACAAAGAATCCAGAAGAAATATGTCTCAAGAAGCAGGCTCTGGAAATCAAGACAGTAACGTCAGACAAAATTACAGACAAAGGGAAGAAGAGAGTGAGCCAGAACAACAACAGAGTGATTTAGGAAATCATACACCTATTCAGGAATTAACACAAAATACCACTATTCAAAATCAATCGTCACTTCATCACGAAATGAAGTAAATCATCTTCAAAATATGTTGGAAGAAATGAATGAAATAAGAAGAGAACAAAGAGCCAGTAATAATCGAATTGCATTATTAACCAGAGTAAATCAAGCTTTGAAAAATGCGATTCAACGTGAGGAAAGACTAGATGCAACAGGGTCACGAAGTCAAGAAGCAATTTCTGGAAGGCATGCATCCAGAAATGAAAGGGAAAATCAAGATCAGTGAATGGTATTAGCAGGATCATCACCCGGGCTAGGAGGCAACGAGAAAATCAAGAAATTCAACATGCACAATGGCAAAAATGTATTGAAGTAATGGAGCAAATGAAAGAAGAAATAAAAGGGTTAAATAATAAAGAAGGAGGAAGAATTGAAAAGGTGCTGAAGGAAGCCAAACGAACACCACTGGCTCAACAGTTGACATGTGTTCCATTGCCAACAGAATACAGTATCCCTGTATTTGAATGTTATGATGGTACAAAGGACCCGACCTCACACTTAAAATATTATAATCGAGTGATGTCACGATGGGACGGACACGAAGCAATAATGTGCCGATGCTTCCCATCAAGTTTGAAAAGTTCAACATTGTTATGGTATGACAGATTGCCAGAAAATTCTATTCAATGTTACTCACAATTAGTGAGGAAATTTCTCGAGGCATACATGTACAACAAGCCCGTTGATTCGGGAGTGGACAGACTATATTCCCTTACTTCATGGCCAAAAGAGTCGATTCGGTCATATACGGCCCGATGGCATGCAATTTACCAAGCAATTGGAGATGTAGATTCAAGTACAGCGATCAATCATTATAAGTGGGGAATCGGAGATGTCAGCTTTTTATTGAAATTCATCATAACAATCCCAAATCTGAGGGACAGCTCAGGGAAATAATAGAAACATGTGCAAGATTGCAAGATGTGCAAGAACAAGGTCCGAGAATTAATTTGCGAAATCAAAGAAACATAAAAAGGACAAATTCAATCGAAGTATAACCAGAACAAAAAAAGAAATTCCCTCTTAAATCTGAACCAAGAGAATCAAAACGTCCACGGCAAGGGGATAACAAAAATTTTGTTCAGCGATTTCAAGAAAGAGTGTTCACAAAACTCAATATATCATATTCTGAATTATTCGAAATCATAAAAAATAAACCAGATTTTCAGTGGCCACCATCAAGAGGTAATCAGCCTGAGTTCACACAACATTCAAAAGATTATTGTGAGTACCACAGTTATAGAGGGCACGCAACAGATAATTGGAGGAATTTTATTATACTGATACAAAGAATGATTGATGCAGGAGAGTTGAAAGAATTCATTCAAAGGCACGAACCAATAGCAAGACCAGACAAAGGAAAGGAAGTGCATATCCCGTATAACAAACAAACCATTAATATGATATCATTTTCAGAAGAAAGTGATACAGATATGAACGCTGCAATCAATAAAAAGTTATACAAGAGGATTCGGGACCATGAAATTTTTAAAGTATCAGGAAGGATAACGGAAGCTTGGGAAGACTGGATGGCATCCCCTTTAACTTTCTCGGCACAGGAAGTAAATCAAGAAATTGAGATGCATTATGATCCTTTGGTTCTTATATTGCTAATGTCAGGGTGGAACGTTAGAAAAATTCTTTTGGATGGGGGCAGTTCTTTAAATGTGTTGTTTCATGACACATTTTGTAAAATGGGACTCAAAAAAGATCAGTTAGTCCCGTCCCGATATGTTATTTATGGGTTCAGTGGAATGGCTTCAAGACCCAAAGGAGATATTTATTTGGAAGTATCTGCTGGACAAATTAACTTCTTGACAAGATTCAGCATAGTGGATGCTCCATCCCCGTACAATGCAATAATCGGGAGACGATGGGTACACCAGCTGAAAGGTGTAATTTCAACTTATCATCAATATTTGCGGTTTCCAACACCGCAAGGAGAAATGGAAATAAAGGGAGATCAAGATGATGCAAAGTTTTGTATAATGGCAGAAGTAGGAATGAATGAAGAACGGGAACAACAACAGCGGAAAAGGAAGAAAGATCGCAAAATCAAAGCAAAGGAAGAGGAGATAAATCAATACTTGAAAACAAACATTGAACAAAAAGCAACAAATGAATTAGGAGAAAGCAGTAAGAATCAAGAAAATTCAACAAATCGGCAATTTGAAGGATCCTCATAACAATTAAAGGGAACTCCAACTTCAATCGGGAATCCTAAACCAATTTTCACTTCTGTAGAAGAAACTAAAATTATAAATATTGGAACTACAGAATTCCCTAAACAAGTGCGAATTGGAACATTGATGAAAGAAGACATGGAGCAAAGTTTAATCAAGTTACTTCGTGATTTTGTAGATATATTGCATGGAAGATGCAAGACATGCCCGGGATATATCCAAATATTGTACAACATGAATTACAAATACGTCCCGATGCTATACCTTTTCGACAACGGATACGTAAGGTTGCACCGGAATATCACGATCCAGTAGAAAAAGAGTTAGCAAAGCTTTTAAATGCAGGATTCATTCGTGAAGTACGATATCCAACCTGGATTTCTAATATGGTGATCGTTCCAAAAAAGAACGGTGGAGTAAGAATCTGTATAGACTTCATCAATTTAAATAAGGCATGTCCGAAAGATAGTTATCCACTTCCCAACATTGATCAGTTGGTAGATGCTGTAGAAGGCCATGAGGAATTATCTTTTATGGATGGTCAGTCGGGATATAACCAGATTGCACTTGCAGAAGCTGATCAAGAACATACGGCATTCTTCACTCCACGGGGGTTGTATTGCTCTACTATGATGCTATTTGGATTACGAAACGCGGGAGCAACTCATTTTATCGTTGGTTTTTGCCACTCAGAAGTTACGTACCTATTTTCTCACACATTATGTTCGTGTCCCGAGCAAAGCACCGTTACAATCAGTTTTAAAGAATACAGGAAAAGTAGGAAGGATCACAAAATGGAACACCCATCTAGATCAATTCAATATCATTTATGAGTTGCAAACCGCACAAAAATCTCAAGTTTTAGCTGACTTCCTTGCGGACTTCTCGATTGAAGAATAATATGAGATTCAAGGATTACCAGGTTTCGAGGAAGAAGACCCACAAGATATTCTGAATTCCACAAATTCTCAAAGATGGCAAGTTTTTGTTGATGGGTCTCGAAACAAGGAAGGAGCGGGAATTGGCATTGTGATTACTGCACCAATGGGAGGACGAATGACACATTCATTTCGTCTTGAGTTTGAAGAACATACAAATAACATAGTAGAATATAAAGCTGTGGTTCATGCTCTAAATCTCATCATCGAGCTAGGAATCAGCAATGTTCGACTCACAAGTGATTCACAATTGATAATTCGACAAGTCGAATTAAAATATCAAACACTTGATAAAGATTTAGCACAATATAAAAACTTTTTCAAACCTTAGAAAATAAAATCCCAAACATTATTTTTCGGCATCTGTCCCGAGACAAAAATCGACATCCTGATGCACTGGCATTCATTTCCTCCATGGTAAACGATCCCAATATCACAGCTATAAAAGTCGGAAGAATATATGAACCATCTATACAGATAAAAGCAATTAATAACATAGAAGAAGATGTGATAGAAGAAATTAATGATCCCGCAATACAAAATGCCGCACCTATGCCTCAACAAGTAGATGATCAACCAAATGAACCAGATTGGAGGATTCCGATTCATCAATATCTACAAGATTAAAATTTTGCCTTCAAATTCTAAAGAAGCGAGAAAAATTCAACTCAAATCGGATAATTACCAGCTTCGGGATGGTATTTTGTATCGTAAATCATTCCTCGGTTCATTATTCCGATGTTTATCACAAAAGGAAGGATTACGAATACTCAAAGAAATACATTATGGAGATGTAGGAAACCACAGTGGAAGACGTTCACTCGCATTAAAAGCTAAAATCCAAGGTTATTATTGGATATCCATGCTTAAGGACTCCGAAAAAATGGTACGAAGGTGTGAAGAATGTCAACGATTCGCAAAGAAAATCAAAGCACCTGCCACAGAGCTTAATTCTATACTCAGTCCATGGCCATTTGCGAAATGAGGGGTAGATATTGTTGGTCCGTTAGTAGAAGGGACCAAAAAGAGAAAATATTTAATTGTGGCCACCTATTATTTTACCAAGTGGGTAGAAGCTAAAGCATTAGCTCGAATCAGAGACATCGATGTGTTCACATTTTTATTTGAAAATATCATCTGCAGATTTGGGATTCGAGCAGCCATAGTTTCTGATAATGGAAAGCAGTTTCAAGAAAAAAACATTGATATGCTATTTGAAGCATTTAACATTCAGAAACAAAAATCCACACCATTTTATCCCAGAGTAATGGACAAGCTGAATCCACAAATAAAACAATCGCAACAAATTTGAAGAAAACATTGGACGGACATTACAAACAATGGTGTGAACAATTGCATAACACATTATGGGCGTATCGTACCAGAAGAAAAGAATCCACTGGAGAATCACCATTCCTTCTTACCTACGGGACAGAAGCAGTTATACCAACAGAAGTCATTCTACCTACAAGTAGAACAGAAGCATGGGAGAAAAATCTAAATTCAGATATAATGTTACAAAAGTTAGATGATTTAGAAGAAAAGAGAGAGGTGGCACTCTAGAAAATGGAAAATTATCAAAGAAAGTTGGCACGGGATTACCATAAAAAGGTCAAGTCACGAAACTTTGTCCAAAGACAATATGTTTTACGACAAATCACGGAATACCATTGGGAAAAAAGTGCAGGGAAGTTCGCACCAACCTGGGATGGTCCGTACATAATACAAGCATCATAGGGACAAGGATCATACTATCTTCGGAATATGCAAGGAGAAATCTTACAACATCCATGGAACGCACAATACTTAAAACTTTATTATCCATGATTAACGGTACAGCTATGGTGGCCAATACAGGTATACAAATTTTTATTCAATACTTTATCTGATGATAAGATTTTTTATGAAGTTATACTTAAAATAACAGTCAATTCCAGAAACACCTCATTCTGGAAAACGCTACGATTGGCGACATAATCAAAATTCAATTCCAGGAACACCTTATTCTGGAAAACGCTACGATTGGCGACATAATCAAAATTCAATTACTCCAGGAACACCTTATTCTAGAAAACGCTACGATGGGCGACATAATCAAAATTCAATTCCAAGAACACCTTATTCTGGAAAACGCTTCGATTGGCGACACAATTATGATTCAATTACTCCAGGAACATCATATTCTGGAAAGCGCTTACGATTAGCGATACAATCGTAATATAAACAAAAAGGTAAATGTCCTTATAGAATTTTAATAATTATGAGATTCTAATAAAGAAGGAATACCTAATTTATGGTTATCATTTTCAGAGTACGTTCGGGACCAACCCTGTATCTTACCCCTGGCCCAGGTTTGTTTCGTATGTGTGGGATCTCGAGTTACATGTTCTGAGGTATATATACTTCGATCCATTGTACTCATGAAACAATATGATTAACCTAAAGATTTCATAAATGTCATCTCTTATGCAGGAACAATATTAAAAGCATATCCAAGCACAATAGAAGAAAGTCACAAAATGAAGTTTTCAACTAAAGTATGTCAAAACTCAAGATACAAAAGGATCGGGACATAAGAAAAGAATATCAAAAGATGAAGCTATGAGCATTAGAACAAAGAACAAGTACAACTAGGCTTCGGAATTGGTGCGTCGGGACGGTTGAGAATGAACCTTCGGGACAGTAGCGCGACCGTTCAATATAGAAGGATCGTCTTGGGCACGATCCAAGGCAGCATTAAATGACATTACAATTTTTGCCTTGGCATCTTGTCTCACCCGACTTGTATAAGCACGCCCGTAATCAATTTCTGATTGAAGATTTTTAATTTTTTGGTGATATTTTTCTACTTGTTTACCCAAGCGGGATCTTTGATCTTTTTCAGCATTTAATTCCTTTAATATCTCCTCAGATTTTGATTGCTCTTTTACAATTTCCTGTTCACGAGCTTCGAGCTTAGAAGTCTCAACATTCAAACGAGATTGCAAATCACGAAGATTTAGTACACTAAGAGCTACGTTCTTTTACGAAGTCTTCAACTCTTCAGTAATATTTGTTATTGTGCTATTCGCAACATTGAGTTCAGCCTCTGCTATTGTTACTCGTGCATTAGCTTCATTGACCTTCTTTTCTAGCCCTGAAAACCAGAATAAGTATCAGATAAACCATATAATACCCTAAACAAAACAAGCATATAACTCAAGCATATACCTCTAGTTATAGACTTAAACTCTGTTTCTTTAAGAGTTCAAGTTTTCAGAGCTTCCTGATATTTCGATTCAGCATCAGGCATGTGAACATCAACCCTATCAGCATTAGTGGAAGAACGAACCAATGTCCCGATGGGTGCATTTGATTCACGAATGACTCCAGAAGCATTTTTATCTACAAGGAGGTTCGGGACAAAAGGGGCATCTGTAACTGAAGTACTAGGAGCTATATTTTCAACATCCGCTTCTTCAGTAACTTCATTTGTCTTTTCTTCTACAATGACATCTTCAACATCAACAACAACATTTTCTTCTTCAATATTTTCTTCAACAATAACAACATCATTCACTTCTTCAATATTTTCCTCTTCAACAGCAATATCATCTGCTTCTTCTTGAGGTAATCCAGTAAAAACTGTCATTGTACCACTATTTGAAGCGATTGGCTCTATGTCGAAGTTAAAAGGAAGGGGAGAAAAGGAATCATAGAAGCCGGTAGGAGCAGCAGTAGTAGGAACAACTTCAGAAATAGATTGAGCTATTGGAGGCTGGTCCGAAGAAATAATTGGTTCCCCCACGTTAACAGGAACAGCATCAATGATGACGAGTTGTACCGAAACTTCTGCTTGGACCGAACCTTCAACGTTTTGTCCCGCAGCTAAGATAAGAGCGGAACTGTTATTCCCTTCAACGAAGCAATCTCTAATCTCCCCTTCTTCTACTTCAGAAGGGTACAACGGTCTTTTTGGTTTCTTGTTCTTCTTCTCAGGGAGAACCAATTTTAGTTTCCCCTTACCTTCAACAACTTCTTCCTCAAATTTTTTCCTACCTTCAACGATCTGAATACCGAGGCTTGGGCGAGGAGGAGGAACTTCAGTTTGAAGTTCGGAATCGGGTTCAACCTGAAACACAAAAATTTGTCTCGTAAGAAAAAATTCAATGGTAGTTCGGGACAATACTAAAAAAAAGAAGAGTATGAACCTTATATTCAAACTTGTAGTCATCAAAATTTAACCGCCAAGGACAATAGCTTGGGAAACGTTTACGAACCCTTTGAATTTCATCTTTGGAGATGTTACCAAAAACCCAAGGACCTTCAATTATAATTGGAGTGCGATACCACTTATAGTCATGATCTTGATGAATTATTTCTTTTGTGGGAAAATCAATTTTGGTAAATGGAATAAACTTGATTTTTGGATCGTGAACCTCATATAATAAGGGAAATCCCGTAAGACACTTACGAACTGGGCTAACGCTCCACTTCACAAAATTCCTGATACTGACACCATCTCCGTATGTAGAATGAACTGTATAATTTTCACGTTCTAAAAAATTTGGAACGTAACAAGTAAGATTAGTTCGCCCTTCACTTCGGAGGCTACACTCATCAAGGATACGCCACCAATTTTCATTATATTGTGTAATGGATCGAGCTTGACCATGAGGAGAATCACCGCGAGATGCAAGAACTTCGAATTGGAAAGGATTTTCTTCTTCATATAGTGGGAGACGAAGTCCGACCTCTAAAGCACCAGCTGAAATTAATAAACTATGGAAAGAACAGTTAAAGCTCTGAATTGCTCCTAAAGTCAGTACATCATTATTTTTGTCATAGAATGAGACTTTTAAATCCCTCAAGAGCATGTCTTCTCTTAAAATCCTCAATATTCATCGACCGATAACTATAAGTGGCATGAGCCCGCTTAGTTCTGGGGGCAGGATTAGCAGTTATAGAAGTATCAGGAGCTGGGTTACGAACAGACCGAGACACAGCATATCTAGAAGAAGGAATTCTTGAAGGTCTTCCGGTTTCTTGGTGATCACCAGTAGCATTGGGATTTCTTGAAGACATAATGTTTTTATCTGAAAAGAAAATTTCAAAGGATCAATGTATGAAGGAATCATCATAGATCATAAAGAAACAATCATAAAAATCAAAAACAATTATCAGTTCAATCATATCTGTTAAAAGCTAATCATGGTTAAATATCAAAATAAGATACTGGAGGTTAAAATCCTCAATATACATGGAGAGAGAAGATAAACAATTACTTGATCAAAAGTAGAATAAATGTGGTTGATGCTAAAAGCTCCTAAACAGTTGGGAGAACGAAAGTATTTGAAAAGTTTAAGGAAGATAAAGAGCCGCAACTTTAAGAGGTAAAGACATAAGTGGAAAAGACTGCATCGTATTTAAAGAAAAGAATAAAAACCGTCACAATTTGGAAAGGTGTTAACCAGGCAAAGATTTGATTTCCTCGAAAAAAGGTAACTGACACAAACGTGATAATGGAAGTTACTGCCTGCGAAAAACTCGCATAACGTGTGAAAAGAGGTAATGGTAAAACGAAAGGTAACAATTATTCTTCTAATTTTTCCAAAACCTTGGATCGACCGTTGAAAGTTTTTGAAAAAAGAAGAAGAATGGGGCAAGTTGTTAGGAAATAAAAGAAAAACAATTTTCATTAAAAATGAGACGAAAACCCCATTTCACTTAATATTAATTAAATTTAGATTTTAATTATTTTCAGTATACCCGAGATGCCCTTCCATATATAACCTAGGTATGTTAATTTTCTTCTTCTTCTTCTTCTTCTTTTTGTTCTTCATCTCCCCACCACCATCACCAACAACAACAATACTTCCTCCGACACCATCACCAGCAGCGACAGTACCTTCTCCGCCACAACAACACCTTTGTATCCTTCACCAACACCTCTCTTCTTCTTCTTCTCCTCTCCACCACCATCACCAACAGCAACAATACCTCCTCCTCCACCATCACCAGCAACAACAGTACCTCCTCCTCCACAACAACACCTTCGTATCCTTCACCAACAACACCTCCTCCTTTCCCATCGCTTCCTCGTCGTTATTGTTTCTCCTCCACCATTATATGTCCAAATCCACCAACAACAACACCTCTTCTTCCTCCTTCTATCCTCTACAAACATCACCAACACCTCCAGATCGTCATCGCCGAAAATCATCAACAAAATATAATGATATATCATCATTGTCGAAATTAGGGTTTTTTGTTGGTGAAACTTCAGAAAAACTATGAAACCTTTTTCGGTTTCATAGTTTTTTTTTCATCCGTAATTTTATTTGAACCAAAAAAAATGATGGAACCTCTTTTTTAGTTGAAAATCAGTGAAACCTTTTTTTTTACAGAAAAATGTAGTTGATGTGTATGAAACCTTATTCGGTTTCATTGTTTTTTTATATGATGAGACATTTTTTCTACAGAAAAATGTATTTTAAACAGATGAAACCTTTTTTGGTCTCATTGTTTTTTTTCATCTGTAAATTTATTTGAACCAAAAAAAAATGATGGAACCTATTTTTAGTTGAAAATCAGTGAAACCTATTTTTTTTACAGAAAAATGTAATTGATGTGTATGAAACCTTATTCGGTTTCATTGTTTTTTATATGATGAGACATTTTTTCTACAGAAAAATGTAATTCGATTTCATTGTTTTTTTATATGCTGAGACATTTTTTCTTCAGAAAAATGTCATTGAAATGGATGAAACCTTATTCGGTTTCATAGTGTTTTTTTCATCTGTTTTTTTTTTATTTGAATGAAAAAATAAAAACTATGAAACCTTTTTTTGGTTTCATAGTGTTTTTTTTATCTGTTTTTTTTTTTATTTGAATGAAAAAATAAAAACTATGAAACCCCAAAAGGTTTCATCGTTTTTTTTCATCTGAAATTTTATTGAACGAGAAAAAACGATGAAACCAAAACAGAACAGAATTGAATCATAAATAAATAAGGGTGAAAACAAATGGAATTGAAACTTTTTATCTTTGAACCTAAGTATTAAAGATTGATTTCGAAACAGATGAAACCTAAACCTAACAGATGTTGAAACCATTTTTGATTTTGATCTATGATTTTGTTTTTATTTTAGGTTGAAAATGTTACTGATGTTATGAACAACCGTTTCGTCAATATTTTGAAAATGGTTTGATTCTGATTCTAGTTGTAGATGCAGATGAGGATGATGAAGTTATTGATGATGAAGATGAAGACGAGGATGATGAAGATGAAGACGAGGATGATGAAGCTATGATGATGGAGATGGAGACGAGGATGATGAAGCTACTGATGATGAAGATTAAGACGAGGATGATGAAGCTACTGATGATGAAGATTAAGACGAGGAAAAAATTCCCTAAGGTGAACGGGAAAAAAATTCTGTAAGGTTAAGGTGAAATGGGCGTGATGGGCGTGATGGGCGTGAATAGTTTCTGAAGTTGGGCTGAATAATAAGCAAGGGTAATATGGACAGTTGGTTTATAATGGGTTTTTTGTGTTAACGTTTTGTTGGGTTTTATGTAGTTGGATAGTGACACCTTTGGGCTTATAACCCATGGCCTGTTTGTAGAAAAGAATTATCTCATTGGACCGAATGGAGTCCTTCTATATGATCATACAATAGGGGCTAAAAATATAAATGTCGCAACGTTTTTTTTTTTTAATATTTTAATCGATTCAATTAAACATGAATTATTTTTTTCCAATAATTTATTTCGTAATCGAAAAATTATAATCCCAACTATAATTAAGCACTATCAAATCGATCAAAATTCGAATTGGTCGTCAATTATTTTGACCTAAATTTTTTGAAAAAACCATGGTCTAATCTTATTTGCATCAGTTTCATTTAATTTTATTCAATTCGATCAAATTGGATCGAAATTGATCATCTTTTCATAAAATTGATTTGATAATCAGAGATTTGGGGTCCCAAATTATACTTTAACTATATCAAATTGATTGAATTCCATCAATTTCACCTAATTGCTTTAAATTTAAATAAAAAATGTCGCTAATAAAAACTGTGATGTAAAATGAAAACAATTAGTAACCAATATATACGTCCCTAATTTATTGAACGTTGCAAAATTGAATATATTAGTTAAAACTAAACCGCAATTTATTTGTTGTTTTTTTTTTCAATGAACAAATCTCAAACTCTGCATCTTCAAGTCTCATATGACATAAAAGTATGAGCTTGGACATAGCTTAAATAGTAAAATGGAGTCTCTGTAAAAAGGAGTCTCACTGTGTATAGGAATACAAATTGTTTTCGGATAGTGTTTATCATCAATTCGAAATTTGATTTGATTTTGCATTGTATATGGAATTAAGTAAAACTTTTTTTCCGGGTTATGGACCCGGAATGGGGAAGTGGGTCGCTTCCTATGAGAACTGAGCTGATTCTCTAGAGCATTCTGAGAAACGGGATATGTCCAGGGCCAAAATGGACATAACGGCATGAACTTAACAGCACCTAGAGAGATATCTCACGTGGAAGTTATTGATGAACTACACCAAACGATGGCAGTTCAAGACATCGTGTTCACTGTCCATCAAGCAGTTCCGGTAATTTCTCACTAAGCATAGGTTCAAGACCTTATGAACACCTATTGCCTAAGAGGTATTTCTCGCTTTCTGATTTCGGATTTTTTATCGGGTTTTCATTCATGTGGGGGATTGTTGGAGAAAATGAAATGAATTTGAAATGATTTTAAATTGAATTATTGGTCTTGGTAGGAATGGATCTTAGGACCAATGGGTCACTAAGAGATACTAGCTCATTTGTTGGGTGGAAACATCATTTCCATTTTCACTATTTTGTGAATGAAGAACCTTTAGTTAGTCCCACATTGGACAAACTAGAGATGTGTTCTACCTATATTACCATAAAACTTGCAACTAAGGGAGGGCCCTTAGGGTTTAGAAGCTTTTGTGGTGTGGGGAGGACTAAGGCAATGGGCTAGTTGGGGCACACATACTTTTCACACATGTGCGGTGTTTTGCACCGAAACACGCACGCTTGCGTCTTGCGTACCTTGCGTGCTGCGGGATTGAGTATGCTTGCGGGTGCGGGCGTAGCTAAGGCTGGGTCCAACCAAGACTTACGTTTTTGAAACTATTTCCTTAAATTCTGTTTTAAATATGGGGCGTTTGACACGGCTAGAATTAAGGAGTTTTAATGAGAGAATATTTTCTAACCGTTTTATTTTAATCAATACAAAATTATTCTCATTAATTACTCCACTGATTTCACTCCAACTTTTGGCTATAAAAGAAAGAAGAACTTTTCATTTCAACTTATTCCAGAGCAGGCTACTATCCCTAGCTCTTTTCCCCTCTTCTCGTTTTGTTTTGCGCACTTGTATGTTTATTTCCCTTCTTCTTCTATCTAAATTGTTGTTAAGTTCTAGAGGGTGAATTGAGTTGTGCTAATTCAATTCATAACGGACAGTTCTATCCTGGACACAACTTCTCAGTTGGGTATAGCATCTCTCATTCTTGAAGAGTACCCGAGAACTATTGTGTTAAGGACAATTGAGCTGGTGGCTCTGTCCTTGTGTGCACATCAACATCACAGTATAGTGATTTATCTAACGTTAACAATTTTTTCTTGTTTAGTTTATTCCATTGTTACAGATTTGCGTCAACAATATGTTCATGCAAGGATTAGTCCCCAAATATATTATGCTAACGGTTACACATCATCAAGGCCGAAAACTTTTCTATTGGTCAAGTCACTAAACCAAAAAAAAATATTCTATGAATTATAAAATATTGAGATTATGCCAACTCTTAATGTTTCTAGTTTCCTTGAGTCAAATAATCTACAAAACTTGTACTGTGAGTATGTTTGTATGCATTACATATACAGTTCATAAGGTCCAAATGAGTACGGGCATACCTATGAAGAACCCAACCAAAATATGGATGTGTAATGCGTCTAACAGTAATATACATGCTATTAACTGTGATGAAAATGTATTTCACTATACAGAAACAGGAAGCATGTATTATATCCAAGAAACCAAAAATAAAAAGATATGAATGTCTTTATTATTGAAAAATTATGTGTTTCGGTTTCCCAAAAATCATAGCGATGCTACAAATAAAATACTAACAAAGAAGAAAGTTAAGAATATCTATCGAATTGGTTGATCGAGACGAGGTAATCATTTATCCTTAAAGAAAATTTATCTCTGTATGCGGTGTTTGCGGTTCTACGGATGTCGTCTTCCAAGATACAACGATCACGCCTTGTAGTAAGTAGCACTAAAATACTACTCGGCCAGCAAATGTTGACAATTAATGTGCTCTTAAACACGACTCGACTCTAGACACTTTTGTTTTTTCAAAATCATTATGAAACTCTTTTAACTTATAATAAAACAAGAGATGTGTACTTAACTATTTATAGAGTCAATTTATAGAATTAATGGTAACTCTTCAAGGTGTCTCTTCACTTATAGGTGATTCACCATGTCTAATGGTGAATCTCCATAACACATATTTACTAAGTGTCTTATGGATGAAGAAATATAATCCAAAACACATATCTTGGAGTTTAAATTCTGAAAATAATATTCTTTTGAGGAGTGATTACAGGCATATAATTAAGACCTAAGACATCTTCTAAGATGTTACCACCTTTCCGAAGAGTGAGTACATGCATTTGCAGTTAAGACATGCCAATTGCGAGATAAAAATCAGATGATGTCCTGCAATAGAGGTACTCTGACAAGTCAATCCATAGGACCTAGTGTGGTTGATTGTCGAAGGTACCACCCTCTATAAGAACCCACTTAGAAAGGTTACGATGGGGGAGATAAGGGGATGGACCCTGTAATAGGCAAAGGTCCCACCATGTATATATATATATATATACAAAGCTTCGGTTCGTCCGGAACATGATAGGAGCAAGACTATCAAAGACCCAAGAGTGCAAACAAATACAAATACATCTACGCCAAGCATATAATCTAACATCATGCGAATAAGCATACAAAAAATGCGGTCAACAAAACCATTGCTATCTCGGAATTTCGCAAGTAAATAGGGGCAAGTATGCATACTCGGAAAGGAGCAATCATATTCATTTCCTCAATTCTTTCGATAACAATGGAGGAGATACAACTCCAAACATCCTAACTCGAAAAAAGGAAAAGCCACCAAAATTGATGTGAAGGGCGGGGCAACATCTTAATTCAAAGGAGATGAGTAGCAGCAGCAATTGATAAAGAATTCAGCAGCACCGACAAACCAAAGTCAGGGTGGGTTCCATCAAGCTAAGAGAAGATCAACTCCGCACTATTATGCCCTCACCATTAGCTCAAATCCGTAGCCTACGAGAGCCTGTCTCATGACAACCAAAAGATGGACATTCACTCCTCATCTTGAAGGGTTAGAAAACTTATATACCTTGAAGAAGCGTGAGGAAGACAAGTCAATAGAAATAGAGCTGTAAGCTCAAACCCATGTGACAAATCCGAAGCTTCCATTAACGCAAACGTAGGCACCCCTTGACACAGATGCAGCCTATGATGATCTGGTCCTTTGATGAAGCCACAAATTCCATACCTGAAATAAAGAGAAGTTTCTACCAGCACCTGAAAGCCTGCAACATGCTCGTGAAGTCTGCAGATAAATGGTTTCCTTGTTTCATTCTTATGCAGGTTTATAGCCAAGATTGCTTATTTACTAAAAAGCAATGGAGATTTGATTCGAGGTGAACATGACATAGAACTGCTGAGTGCTCATCTATGTTGTTGCCATGATGAAAAAAGACCAAATCAATGTAAGGAAGCAATTAACAGCTTAAATCAAAGAAGCAGGTGACAGTTCAACAAAACTCACAATCCAAAGAGAAGAAAGTCCAACTCAAAGAAGAGGCACAGTTCGAGCACAAACGGACACCACAATTCCACATACAATTCGAAGAAGACCAAGAATGTTCATGCATTGCTAACTTGACTGAAGACTGAGTAACGAAACTGAAGACCAAGCAATGACAGTATCATCTGCCCACAACTCAAGAGAGGGATGAAGTTCTCACTTCGCAGCACAAGTAAGGAGGCCCACACACCACACTCAAGCCATAATGTTCACATAAGAGATGATGTCGGCAGTTTGCATCCCAAAGGTCATTCATTCCTTAAGTGAACATGTCCGCACAAGCACATCAGCTACCCACACGGAGAAGCGCCATGGAACTTCGCATAAGAATTGTTGGTTCTGCAACAATGGAAAACACTAAACAAAAGAAATTTGTTCAGGTTAGGAAATCTCTGATGATGCACTCACAATGGACAGAGCCACCTGCTCAGCAAATTTTCCTTAACACAATAATCCTCGGGTATTCCTCAAGAATGAGAGATGTTATACCCCAACAGAGGAGATTTGTCCAGGATAGAACTGCCCGTTATGATTAGTATAAGCATAATATTAATCACCCTCAAGAACTTAACATTAAGATAGAAGTGGAAGGGAAATAAACAAGCAATGCGCAAAAAAAAAAAGGGGAAAAGAAGACAGGATAGTAGCTGCTTCTGGAGTGAATTTTAATGGAGAAATTCGTTTTCTTTTTATAGGTAGAAGAAGAAGAGAATGTGGCAATAATCACGGACATTAAGTTTTAAAATTAATTCCACGCATTAATCATGGAGATAATGGTTAAAACGGTTAAAAATAATTATCTCCTAAAGACTCGCCAGGTCATATGCAAGCCGCAAGCGTGTGTGCACCCTACATGTGTGAAAAGCATGTGTGCGACAAATAGCTCATTGCCTTAGTCCTCCCCCAACCACAAAAGCTTCTAAACCCTAAGAGCCCTCCCTTAGTTGCAATTTTTGTGGTAATAAAGAGAGAATTCATCTCTAGTCTCTCCAATATGGGACTAAAGGTTCTTCATTCACAATAGTGAAAAAATGAGCTATTCACCCTTAGTGACATATAGGTCCTAAGATCCATTCTCACCAAGACTAAAATTCATTTTTCTCCAACAAGAATAGAGGCAAGTATTAATACTTTTCAAGTAGATTGTTCCTTCAGCAACAACGGAGAACCAAGAAGCTCGCTGCAACACTCATCCGTTATAACTAGCTCCAGCGAAGAGTAAGCAAAAGAAGCAAATATCACCATATTTGTACAAGAAAGAAAAATCAGATGAAGCTGATAAAGACGATCCTTCACTAAAGAACTCAAAGCGATCTTGCTGTATTAACCACAGTAAGAAGCTGGCAACCGCAATTAAGGAATCATGAAGTTCTGAACGTGAAGTGATTGTGCAGTAAGGATCGTACTCTTTATATCATAAAGTATAAATCGCGAAGAATAGATTGTGAAGTATAGGCCGTACAGACAAGTCATGAACTGAAAATCGAGAAGTGAAGCATATTAAACCCGAAGATATGTTACTCAAAGCCTATTTCAAGCCCAGTTCGGACAACTCCTAGTCCAGAAGCTAAGCCCAAGGTGTCGGAATTACAAATAGCTCGGAACCAGCTTTGAAAGATACGTAAAGCAAGAAGAGGGTCAAGACCAAAACATTGCATGAACACAAACTAAAAGGATTTTTTTAAGGATTCTTCTCTGAATAATCCTCAAGAAAAAAGACAAATTGTGATAGGAAAAAATAGTACAATACACGTGGCGTAAAATCAAGACCGGAATAACTTATTCTAATACAACCATCTACATAGTGTTCCATCTTCTACTAGTTCTTATCCCGACTTGTCAGCCCTGAGAGTATAAATATAATCTAATGTATGACATTTTTTTTATAAAAAGAAAGAGTACAATAAGATTAGAGAAGTTTTTCTTTTAATTATTCTCCAGCTCACTTAAACCTTACTTCTTATAGAGTTTTTTATAAACTTAAACAAATTCATATATATACTTGGTTTTCCTTTGGTAATTAATTTTGATGTTTATACTCTAGACCTTGTTTACAACTAATAAGTTTTAGTGGTTAGAGGGTAGGAAAATTAGCTCATGTATATGGAATCTTGATTTTCCAAGTGATCATAAAAATACCCGCAAAGTATCAAGGAAGGACCTAATGAATAAGACAACCATGATTGGCCTTCCAAAGTCTTTTTGTTCTTCCGCTTAGCCAAAATCACAACCTTCATGCCTCATTTGGTCATTTAGGTGGTTTGGCCATTTTCATGTTGCTTTTTGAAAGGAGAAATTTTCTAAACAGCCAAACACCACTTCTGATTGTCAATTTTAGAGATTGCTTAAATTAATAAATGAGTTTGTTTTCATCTGCCAGTTTGAAGAATCAGTTGGTCATGACTCATCAGTTACTTATTGACTTTTCAAACCGGTAGTTGGTAAGTTTAATGAAAAACCAATTGTTCATAAATTATTTAAGGCTTCTCGGTCTTTATAATTATTTTATATAGCGCAAAAAATTATACAAAATTTTTATATATAGCCTGATATAATTATATAAATTTTTAAATTTTTAAATCAATAAAAAATATAATTAATTAACTATCTAGTTTTTATAGTTAAGTTTATGTACGATTTATTGCATAACTGATGATTTTGAAGAATAATTAACATCCTCAATCAATTTTAGTGTAATCATGATTGAGAAAAAAATATCATCCTAGTGAAAAATGTTTTATAAGTTATGTTTATGGAGTTTTAAGAGAATGATTCTAAGAAAAGCATAAACACCTTAATTACTATCACTTGGATTTTGGATTAGTTTTGTTGTGAAGATTTTTAATGGAATAGTTACGATTAATTAAAATTATAGTTTAATTTGGATTAAAGAAAGTGTTTGGGTTTAGTTTAATTTTGGAGAAAAATAAGAATTATGGTTTATAATTGATAAATTAATTTATAAGAGTATTAGAAAAAGAATTATAATTGTTGGGTTTAATTTGATTTTGAAGGAAAAAGTAGAAATTATGGTTTATAATTGATAAATTTATAAAAAGATTAAGAAAATAATTACAATTAGTTTAAATTATAATTTAGTTTTTGATTTTAAAAAATGTTAGAATTTATTTTGATTTTTGGGATGAAGTAAGATTTAAGTTGATTATTAATGAAGAATTAGGATTTGATATTGTTTTTCACTTTGATTTAAATTTCTTGGACTATATATAATAAATGCATGAGCAGAAAAATCTTATTTGATGACTTTTCAAATTGGTAGCCGAAAATATTAAGAGTCGTTCTGGATGAACGGTTGAAATCAATAACTCTGTAATTGTAAACCACATTAGAAAATGAAGATGAACTCTATGGAAATGGTAAATCCTACATAACAGTCAAGTAACCCACCAAAAAACAATAATGAAGATGCGGTTTTAAGAGAATTTTTATTGGAAGTTTACCAAGAATTTATGTAAGTTTAATTTGTAGTACATAATAAAGCTAACTAATGTGCATGAATTACACCATGAAAAAATTATTTTAACATACTATTTACAAGATTGTTTTGTTTTCTGCCGATTTAACAACTCCTCTTGAATTTGGTATAGAAGTCATGACTATTCATTCGTGATGGATGAATGCCTGAATCAAATCTATGGCCAACATCATATGCAAGATAAAGACTAGGCCAAAAATGTGTAATACATGCACATGCATCAGCATTAGTGAACTTTTTAGAAAAGCTTGTTGGGCAAAGACATCAAAATCAAAGAAAATAAAGGTGCGTTTGATTGAAAATGTTTTAATTTTCACAAAAGAGGAAAGCATAAGGGATAATATATATGATAGGAGCAGCCTGTCACGGGGTCGGTCCTTCGCCTCGACTTTACTCCGTGCGGCACTT
>JAJJMC010015776.1:187041-243821 GCA_023531435.1 Papaver californicum | reverse complement strand
AGGGTGAATTAGCCATGTGTTGAGCCATTTGGTGCACCCCTGTGACAAGCCGCCCCTGTCACCTTCTAGGAAGTGGGAAATAGGATCCAAAAAGACTAGTCTTTCTTTAATAAACGTGCTTAACAAATGCTGCCTGCCAACGTGACCTCTTAACAAGATTAGCCTTTGTGTCTGCATTTTATTTTAGATTCGTTTTGTTTAAATCCAATTTTGTGCACATCTATTTAAAAGAGTGTTAATTTGATTTATTTTCTTATATTTTATTTTAACTCACTATTATATATGTTTACAGATTCATCTTAAAAGAGTGTTAATTTGATTATATGTATTTTTAATTATTATTATTTTAAATTCAAACTAAGCAAATTTTATTAATTAGAGGAGGACATCAACTGATATACCTTTCTTAAATATCAGGTGGGACATCATACTCAAAATTATAACCATTTTCTGAACCAATTTTCCCATTTTTTTATATTTAATCTTTTAAATCTAACCCTCTTAGAAAATCTATCAATTTTCCCATTTTCCATTTATGATTACACGACTAGTTTGATTAGTTCCTTATTTGTAGGTCAAGATAGTCCGGATTATGGATTAAATAAAAAAATAATTATCAAATCTTATATAATTATTTATATCAAATACTGGTAATTTTTTAACAGGGTAAAGTTATGGTTTTTTCTAGGTCTAGATCAGATCAATATTGAAAACGAAAACTAAGTTGGTACGGATTGAAATTGAAATTGGTTTGAATTGATTTCAAGAACAATTTTTCCAAATCCAATTTTAATTCATACCAAAGGCGAATTCTTTGCTAGTTATATCTGTATACAATCCATGGTTTGGAGGTTGTCTGACTTTGATGAATCGGCAAGTAAATGGTTTATCGCGACGAACAGAGTTGCAGGCAATCCAGGTACCGGTGTTTGTAACTTCTGCAAAGTCATTTGTAAGGAGTTTGAGATCAATGTAGTCTATATCGGATTTTGGTTTATACCGGTCGAGAGCGATACACCGGTATACCTTCGTATCAGGGAGATTTCGGTTCCAAATATCGTCCGTACATTTTATACCTATAATTATTATATCAAACATTTTTTTCATATTGGACCTATTAAGATATAAAACTAGTACTCATTTTTCTAAAACACCATAAAAAATATGAGTAACAATTGAGAACTCTAGAACAACGATAAGGAAATTCATTTATTTTTTTTATTCTTTTTTTTTTAATTGAAAACCCTAATTTCGGCCGTAGCGGTCCATCTCGACCATTTCGATCAACCCGTACTGGTCCATCTTGACCGATATTTTTGGGCAAATACTGTATCGCCGGTATACGCTGTTTCGTATCGGATAAATCCCGATACCGATAATACCGGCGAGATATCATATCGGCCGAAATCGACTACACTGGTAAGATTTACATTTATGTTGATCGTGTTAGATGTTTGGCTTTGATCATTCAGGGTTATGTTTAAAAAAGCATAATCAATTATCTAGAGATAATCCAAGTTAATACATTAGTATTACTGTTTTTGTTCTTGTCTATGACTCTCCGTTCGTGTGAATATGGAAATGTAGTACTTGAGAATCAATAAAATAAAATTAATGGATTTATTTATTTAATAAGATATCAAAATGGATGATTGATTTATTTTATACTAGAAATAATCGCATGAAAGATTTTGATAACATCGATTCCTATTTTTCAATGATATCCCACGATCGAGATAATTAGCTGAATCCTGTGAAACCATTTTATAGAAGTTCATTGATTTCTTCTTTTTATAAAGCAAATCGACTTCGATTCTTGAATAATCCACATCACTTTTGGTTCGATTGTAACAAAAGATTCTCTTTTTATGTAGAAAATGCTCATATTAGTAATTATGATCTTACGTATGGACAATTCCTCAATATTTTATTCATTCGCAACAATATTTTTTCTTTATGCGTCGGTCTAAAAAATCATGTTTTTTTAGAAAGAGATACCATTTCATCAATCGAATCACAGGTATCTAACATATTCATACCTAACGATTTGATCATGAATTAGTGATTTTGGTTGTATTCCGGATTATGGGTACAAAAACACAGATGAGCTGCCAATCTGTTTATACATAGACCAATGATGATAGCTTCGTACACAAAAATGAAATGCAAATCGGTGAATGCACATAGACATGAAATGCAAACCTGTTTATGCATAAACCAATAATGATACCTTTATAAACAAAAATGAAATGCACATCGGTGAATAACATATAGATTATTAAGTCTGTTTTTTTCTTCAAAACAACCAATAAAACCGGTTAGAAAGTCTATCATAAAACAAAAAACCCTGAAGAAAATCTAGCAGTTATTTGAAAAAATATTGACCAAACTTATTTATTTTTTTGTTTTTGAAAAATGGCAAAATCAGTAATTAAGTTAAAATATATACTCTTTTAAATATCCAATTTTTGTAACGGTTTGGATTTTTCAAATTATGGTAAACCCTTATTATGAAAATTGATGTCTAAACTCTAATTTGAAAATTCTCTGATGTGTAAACAGATATAACCCCATTTATTTTAGGTTTTATCTATGTTTTGATGTCTTCACCTCTATGGTGATTTTGTCTCCTCATTTGTAGAGGTTTATCATGACTTTTTAATGGTCGTTTTCGGTTATATGTATGGGGTTTCAGAACACTAGTGATGTTCTCCAATGACGAAATTTTCATCATTGATGTCTTCGACGATACAATCTTTATCGGAATCTTCATAGTTGATCTGTCCGACGATAAAATCTTTATCAATGATTTTTTTGACGAGGGATGCTCCATCACTAGATATGAGAGATTTAAGCAAATCAATTTTATTTTGGGAGCACCTCTTTCTAAATGGTTGGAATACACTTCGGAGAAAAACTATTATCCTCAAATTTAATTGGTTCTTATTCATATTTGTATTTGTTCTATTCCGATAAATCCTTTTTTTTCTTTTGTCAAATTTTTCGGTATTATACTTTTTACAATACGGTTTTTTATATTTTTTACTTTCAATATTAAACTTAATATAATTTTAAATATTCATTAATAAAAAGGTTACTTATTATCAAAATAAAAAATAATAAAATAAAATAAATAACAAAAGATGTAGCAAAGGAATGTAAACACTTTTTAGATGTTTACAGTCGAATCAGATATCAAAAAAAACAAAACAAACGACATCAGATCCGATTTAGACACCGAATCCCAAATTAGTGACTAAGTTAATAAAGGGGCATAATCGATAAAAACAAGAAATTGTTGATTGGCTATGTTTAAGCCGCGTCTTTCAAAAACAAACGGTTCGGATTCTCTAAAACATGTAAATCTGAGGATCCGAATCTTAACCGCGTCACTAATTAAAACTGTTTTATCTTCGGAAACAAACAAACTAGATTCTACTTAAAATCTCAGATAAAAAAAAGAGATATTTTTTTTAAAGAGATTTTTCCCCATTTCCTCTCAATTTCACTCCCATACTTCTCTTTCCTCAAAACCCTAATTATATAACCCTGGGGTTCTATTTGTCACATTCAATTTGGTCAATTTAGGTTGCATTCTCAAGAATTGGACTTCAATTAAGGTAAAATTTTATCAATTTTTGTGTAAATTTGATGATTTAGGTCAGTTTTGATGAAAGGGTTTCTTGTTTTTGTTGATATTTCCATGGTTTTAGATAATGATGAACATACAGATTAGGTCTTTTAATTTACATTTTACTTTGATGTGTTCCTAAATTTTGATTATTTTTTGTTTTGACAATTCTTAAGGTTTTTTTAGTGAGTATTTGTGTTCAAAATTGAAGCTTGAAATGAAAAAAAGACCCAAGATTTGGGTTTCTTTAGTAATGCTGGACTACTAAAGCAGCACCTTAGTTTACTGAGTTGATGTTAATGACTGATCGATTTCATGTTGATTTTTTAGGGAGTATTGGACTTTGAAGATCTGTTACTTGAGGTTTTCGCAACAAAGAATCAACAATTTGAGATTCTTTAAGCTCGCTTTTTCATAACCTTATAACATCTGATGGGATGGGGAAACATCTACATAAGGCGTATGAAAGTGTTTACGGTTGCTGTAATAATTTACCTGGACTATAAGGTGAGTTATTGTTCACTGGTTCACTGTCATTTTTACCCACCGAAGGTTGAAGAGAATTTAATGACTTGATTTTGGTTTATTTTACTCAAGACATTGCAGCAAAGAGAGAGATGGAGTAGCAAATCTAAAAGAGCTGCTCTGTGGGAAAAAACTCATGAGCGTAATGCTAAGCGGCTTCTTAGTTTGATTGTAGAGTTGGAAGGGTTGTGGGTGAAACTAGGTCAGTACTTATCGACACGTGCTGATGTACTTCCTCAGGCTTATATTGTTCTCCTCAAGCAGTTGCAAGATTCTCTTCCTCCACGTCCAGTGAAAGAGGTGAACATTAATAGCTTTCTAGATATACTTTGTTTTCATATCCCAATTTAACAATCAAGTTCTAATCGCTCAAAGAATGAGATTATTATTAAGAAGAACTAAAAGGTCAGCTTTTTGTTTCTATCTTTGAAAAATAAGAATTAAACGGTCCGCTACACTGTTCGTTACATAATCTCTTCTAGAATCATCTTCTTGTACTGTTATTGTTTATACCTGACAGCTTCTGTTACTATAGGTTTGCCGAACTATACAGAAAGAATTGGGAAAATCTGTGGATGATCTCTTCTCAGAATTTGTTGAAACTCCTCTTGCGACGGCGTCGGTAAGACTGAGACCAAACCTGAATTTTTATTAGAACCTTAGAAGTGGGCCTAATAGCTGTATAATCCTCTCTTGATGTTTTTCTTATCCAAAATACAGATAGCACAAGTTCATCGTGCAACTCTTAATGATGGGAGGAACGTGGTTGTTAAAGTTCAGCACGAGGGCATCAAGACTGTTATATTAGAGGTTACAAATTTCTCTAATTGTTAACTTGGTTCTGATGAACTAAGTAAATTAAGTAGTCAATTTATGACTGTTAAGCATTTCATCTCCTTGCAGGATTTGAAAAATGCAAAGTCGATAGTTGATTGGATAGCATGGGCAGAACCACAATATGACTTCAACCCAATGATCGATGAGTGGTGCAAAGAAGCACCTAAAGAACTGGACTTTAATCATGAAGCCGGTAATAGTTTCCCCTGATATAATCAACATTTGAAATTATTTCAGAATACCTAAACGGGAATCGAGGAAATCTGGTTTTAAATATGTTTTAAGCACAGTAGTTATGTACATTGGATAGTTTCTGTCTTTAATTTTGAATTTGACCCATGTTAACAATATAATTTGTGGTTGTCTAATGTGCAAACATACAGAAAACACAAGAACTGTCTCAAAGAACCTAAATTACAATGGCAAGCGGGATAGTGTTGCCCCTGGGAATGCCGTGGATGTCTTGATTCCAGAAGTGATTCAGGTATTATTCTTCGAGCACCACCTTGATCTCATGATGCTTATAATGTGAAAGCATTGGAAAGACATGGAATAAACCAATAATCGAATCTGTCCAGATATTTTCAATGAAGAGTACTATATAAAGTACTCCCTCCGTCTGGGAATAGGTGACCTATTCATCTTTAAATTTTGTCCGCTATTAGATGACCTATATCATTAAACAAGGAGATATTTCTAAAACTACCCTTTTAATTGATATTTTTTAGTAAAAAAATATGTATAATTTGATAGCCATGTTTATATTTGTTACATATGTGTTTTAAAATGTTTTTCAATGGTATAAAGTTTACAAAAATCCGTCGTATATTTTGAGAGCTAAATCCAATCTAAATTTTACTAATTATTATCCATAAGGGTATAATTATAAAAAATACTTAAAAATACTCCTCTCTCCTCCTTGTCTTAAGAATTGTGCAAACTTAAACTAGGTCACCTATTCCGGGATGGAGGGACTATATACTAAATGTTTCTTTGTCTATTGCAGTCATCGGAGAAGTGTCTTGTTTTAGAATACATGGATGGAATTCGTTTGAATGACAAAGAATCATTGGATGCTTTTGGTGTTGACAAACAAAAGCTCCTTGAAGAAATTACCCGTGCATATGCCCACCAAATTTATGTTGATGGATTTTTTAACGGTGATCCTCATCCTGGTATGCTCTTCAGTCACCTACTTATATGCCTTGGAGTCGATTAAACACCAATGACTAATTTATTTAGCTGTAATTCAGGTCCATTGTGTCGAGGGGTATACGTATTGTTGATGCTGATATCTGTTGCTTCCTCTTTTGTCTCTTCCTCTCTTATTATAGGAAATTTTCTTGTGAGCAAGGAACCCCCACATCGTCCAATTTTGCTAGACTTCGGGCTTACAAAGAGAGTGTCAACCGCTATGAAACAAGGACTTGCGAAGATGTTCCTGGCATGTTGTGAGGTTTGTAATCTTTTCTAGAATTCCAGATGTATTTTAATGAAAAAATATTATTTAATTAAGATTTTAACTGAAACAGCTGAGTAACTTTTCCCCCCTTTCTGCATTAATTCCTTATTTCTTTGTTGTTGTTTTTCCGATAAACTGGGCACTCTGGAACTGTCTGATCTGTAGGAGGCTAGGGGCATTTTATCTTCTCTTCTTGTGTGAATGTTTTTTCGGAGAAGCTCGAAAAAAACTCATAGATTAGAGAAAAGATTACATTCTTTGAAAGTTTGGTTAGGTGAATTTCAGAGAAAGAAATTTAGTTTGGGTTGGTGTGACTAATAGGGGTTTAAACATAATTGCGCTGCTGATTGATATTTCTACTGTATTTTTATTTAAAAATTGAACAATTAACGACTGAATATAGATCAATCTAGAATAAACAAATTTCATCCACTCCATAACCTGAAATCCTAGGAGAAATGATAGTTTCAAAGATTCTTGGTAAACAAGTTATTTCTTTCTTTTGCTCTTTCCTGATGATTTCCTTGTGAATGCATTTGTGATTCACTGTCAGAATGGAAGTTCATTCTGTTAATTATGCTGTTCTACTTTGCAAGTAGCGTACTGAAGTATCTAAATACACTCTACTAAGGCGAGCCCGTTGTTTCCGGATTAAGTTAAATGTTCACAAAGCCCCCCATAAAAAGCGAGCTTTCAGTACAATGTGCTTCAGATTTTGCGGCTTGATCAGATAGCGATTTTTCCATTCTTTGCATGCCTTCACAGCCACAAATTTATTGATGATAATATTTCTATGTGATTCTGTTGCAGGGGGATCATGTGGCACTTTTGTCTGCTTTTGCTGAGATGGGACTTAGGTTGCGGGTGGACCTTCCTGAGCAGGCTATGGAAGTAACAAATGTATTCTTTCGTGCTTCTACACCAGCAAGCCAAGCCCTTGTAAGTACACAGCTCATTTCTCTTTTATCTACTCAACATCAATTAGTTGGATTTTGTACTTATGCATTTCTTTTTCTCCTTTTCAGGAAACTATAAAATCTATATCAGACCAAAGAGCAAAAGGTATGAAGGTCGTCCAGGAAAAGATGAAACTCAACAAGAAGGAAGCATCACACTTTAATCCTGTATGGCCACGTCCAGTGCTCTATTATTAGTCACTTTTTCATGACAATCTGTTTTTAGTATAGTTGCTCTATCAACTAGGTACTCTTTAAGTTGAACATCTCATGATAGCTGTTCCAGCAACTTGTTGTAATTTCATTTCATCCATAACGGAAAGCATTTGTATTTTACATTCCAGGTTGATGCTTTTCCAGGTGACGCTGTGATATTTATGCGGGTTCTAAATCTTCTTCGAGGTCTGCAGTAACCACTTGCCCTGGCAATAAAAACATCTTTCCCCTATTTAATTTGTTTATTAATATCTTATGCTTTGCAGGGCTTTCATCAATAATGGATGCTCGCATTGTGTACTTAGAAATGATGAAGCCTTTTGCGGAATCTGTTCTTCAAGGGTTAGTCTAGTTTCGAATCTCTTTCTGATGCGTTTTTGCACCTGATTCTTTTATTAGATTTCTGTGCTTGTTTATTTCTTGTTCATCATTCACCGTTCACTATTCACTTTGATCTTCTTACCAACCACCGACTATGAAGTATTAACATTCCATTTATGGACTGCAGAACTATTAGTAGAGGGCCAGCAACAAATGCAGAGTGGATCCATGACACACCTGTTCTCTCTGATGTTGAAGCCACACTGAGGCAGCTCCTCATCAAGCTAGGGCATGATGATAAAATACTTGGAATTCAGGTACTGATGTGTAAAACTCCGGGTATGTGGTCACAAAAATCCATACTTGGGAATTGCTTAGTTATGTCTTTGTACTTGGAATTCTGCTGATTCAGATGAGTTTTTCTGGGTACTTTTTTGGTTAACATGGTGGGGAATTTTTCAACTATAGGTATGTGCCTACAAAGATGGGAAAGTTATTATAGATACTGCTGCTGGCATGCTTGGGAAGTACGATCCTCGTCCTGTTCAGCCTGATAGCCTGTTTCCAGTTTTCTCGGTAACCAAAGGAATCACAGCAGGATTGGTGCATTCACTCATTGATAGAGGGTATTATAGAATTGTATATTCATAGACAATTTCATGAATCCTCTGCAATCTTTTGATATTGTGAGAAGTGTTTATAGTGTTTTAAAAATTGCAGAAAGCTTAAGCTCGAAGAAAATGTTGCAACTATTTGGCCAGCATTTGGAGCAAATGGGAAAGACAATATAAAGGTTTGCAATGGAGCTCTTATACTCTTTATTTCAGTTTCAAAAATTATGTAAGATTAATGTTTCTTTAATTTCCCATTTTCTTGTGTTTGCTGTGTTAGGTTCATCATGTACTCAACCACACCTCTGGTCTGCAGAATGCATTAGCTAACATTATGCAAGAGAATCCTCTATTACTTTGCGAATGGGACGAATGTTTGAATCGTATGGCTATGTCAGTTCCCGAGACTGAGCCAGGTCAACAACAGCTGTATCATTATTTATCCTTCGGCTGGCTTTGTGGTGGAATTATCGAGGTATTTATTAACTTCTACATAATTAACTGTAGTAAGTATTAGGGGTGCTATAAGCGTAGTACGTAAGTGAATTAGGTGTAGTTTGGAACTGTTCAACAAAAGCATCGATGTAGTATATCATCACGGGAAGGTGATAGCAGTGCTGAAATATAATATTGAATATTCAAATTCATGCACACAATTAAAGATCAAAACAATCTCATGGCATGTATTCTGTTGCTTTTCTCCATCTACTGTCACTAAGAAGATGCTAAAGAGACATAAAAAAAAGAAAAAAGAAGAAAACAAATCTTTGCACTGACTGATGTCTTTCATTTTGATCCACCCTTCTCTCCTTGTCTTTGTACTCTTTTTGATGTGGACAATTCCTTGCATCTCATTATGCGATTACAAATATACAGCATGCATCTGGGATGAAATTACAAGAAGTTTTGGAAGAGAAGCTCATACATCCACTGAACATTGAAGGGGAGCTGTATATTGGTGTTCCTCCAGGCAAGCTCTTCAATCTGAGATCCTCCTCAATAGTTACAGTTGCCTTGATATTGATAATGTCGTATATTTCACGCGTAGGTTTTTAAAGAAAATATTATTTGTATTGCATAATAACGTCCTGCAAGGTATTTTCAGGTGTGGAATCCCGACTAGCAACACTGACGGTTGATATGGAAGATCTTAAATCACTGTCAAATATCGGCGATCGACCTGACTTGCCGTCCAGTTTCCAGCTACAAAACCTGTCTCAGCTTGTGACAACCCTTCCAATGCTATTCAACTCACTCAATATTCGTCGTGCCATCATCCCTGCAGCCAATGGGCATTGCTCAGCTAGAGCGTTAGCACGTTATTATGCAGCTCTTGCAGATGGTGGCATGGTACCACCATCACACTCAGCTTCATCTAAAAATTCACTGGGTAGTCACCCGCATATACCCAAATTCCCTACAGCACAAAAGTCGAAAAAGAAAGGGACCCAGATTAGAGAGGTATTATTCTTGAAAAGCCTGACTAAGAGAACAGATCAAAATCGTAGCACTAATGCCGGTAGCGGTAGCAGTTGTAAAAGCAGTGAGACTTCCAAAGATGATCTTGAAACTATGACTAAAGTTGACAGAATATTCAGTAACCCAAAAGTTCTCGATGCATTCTTAGGTGTGGGGGATTATAGGAACATGGTTATACCCAACGGGAAGTTCGGATTGGGGTTTAGGAGGTTCGATTCAACAGATGGATCCATCAGCAGTTTTGGGCATACAGGTATGGGTGGATCTACAGGTTTTTGTGATACTAAACACAATTTTGCTATAGCTGTTACCCTTAACAAGATGTCACTAGGGAGTGTGACTAAAAACATAATTCAGTTGGTTTGTTCAGAGCTAAATTTGCCTGTGCCTGAAGAATATTCAAAACGCGATGAGAAAGGACCGGATGCGCAGACTCCATTGATAAATTAGATGCCACATTTTTAGTTTTCGTATTTATATATATGTATAAGTACTCTGAAAAACTCAGTAGATGTGATGATACACAGTTTATACAAATAGAAAAGATAAAGAAATGAAGTATAATTCAAACTGCTATACTTTCTTGACATTTGCTATTTCATTCATTAGCTGTAAACTTTGCACCGGCACTGCAGAAACATCGTTACTGGCAACCTACCAAAACCGTTGTCGTTGATTATTGATTTAGATTTTTTTGTGTATTCTGGGATATTCTTCAAGTACTGACAAACCCGTTCAAAGCCCTTCGGTACTTATCCTACCAATAATCTCCGCATGAACATTTCCCATCGTTGAAGAAATGAAACCGACGCGAATCTCTTACTACAATGTCTCTTTTCTCAACACTAGAAGTGAATTTCATCCAGTTATGACAATCCCCACAAATTCTAAGATTTTTGATCACCCGAATGACACCATGTATTCTCCCATTTCCATTCTGTAAAAGTCCAAACGAAACTGCCAACTTCTCACTGTGACAACCTACAATGGTTTCCTTTTGCAAATCATCTACATCATGAAGCACATATTCTGTCACTGGAACATAACCTGTTTTTCTACACTTTTTGTTAACTTCCTCTAGTTTCATGTAAATTTCTTTCCTTTGTGGGTGAGATACATCTCCTGCAACGAACAAATGTCTTTTACTTTCAGCTTCTAACCAGCTGCATCCGGTTTCCTTCTTCAGTCCTTTCCCCCTCATCAAACTTCGCACTCTTATGGCATCTTGCCACATTCCTTTAGATGAATACAAATTTGATAGAAGAATATGGGTTGTTTCATCTTCAGGTTCCACCTCTAGAATTTTCATTGCTGCACTCACACCAAGCTCAAGTTGGTTATGAGCATGGCAGGCCCCAAGTAACACCCTCCATAAACTCAAGCATCCACCAGTTACAAGATTAAACAGAGTAGACCCAGACTTTACGAATTCAAGGGCTTGTTCGAAGTGACCCGCTCGACCAAACAGATCAACCATACATGCATAATGTTCAATGCTTGGATTAAGATTATGGTCACAGTTCATGGAGCTGAAATAATGTAGCCCTTCTTCAAGTAGACCAGCATGAGAACAGGCTGTTAGTAAACCAAGAAATGTTATCGAATTCGGCTTTACGCCATCTCGTTTCATCCTGTCAAAGACCTCAAGTGATTCATAAGCCATTCCGTGGTGGGCATAACCAGTGATCATAGCCGTCCACGAAAACACATCTCTTCTTCTCATTCTTGAAAACACTAGAGCTGCATCGCTGATGCTTCCACATTTTGAGTACATAGATATCAAGGAGTTGTCGATGGACAGCATATGATTTGGGTGAATCTTACCACATCCATCGATGCTCTTAACGGTAAGAGCATGAAGTTGCTTACCAAGATTGAAAGAAACCAATCTGCCACATGCTGTAAGAACAATTGAAAAGGTTAAGTAATCAAATGGCAAATTTTTATCGTGTTTATCTAGAAAGATTTTTATACTGTCTTCGGAGCGGCCATTAATAGAATACCCATCCATCATGGCGTTCCAGGAGTAGTTATCTTTCTCACCCATTCCTTTGAAAAGTTTTTCTGCATTTTCGATCCTATTGCCCTTAGCATACATGGTAAGTATGGCGTTAGATGTAAAAGTAGTCACTCCATTTAGTACAGCCCTCCTCAATATATAGCCATGGATTTTCTTGCCCAGTTTTACATACCTGAACTCAGAGGGCAAGGATGAAACTGCAGCAAGAATAGCAGTGTAAGTATGATCATCCGGCTTAATTCCTAGTAACAGCATTTTCTTGAAGAGCTCAAGACATCTTTCTGGTCGCTCATTTTGATCAAACCCTGTGATCATTGAATTCCAAGTGACCATGTCCTTGAAAGGCAACCTCTCGAAAACCAGACTCGCTTTTCCCACTTCTTTGCATTTAGAGTACATGGTGATCAAGGAATTAGATATGCTTGTTTCTAGTTCAAGAAAAGATTTGATCAAACGAGCATGTATCTCTTTCCCACGGTTTAAAGCTGACACCTTAGAAACAGAACTAAGTAAACTAAGGAAGGTAATACGATTCGGTTGTAAGGAATGTCCTAATTCGATCATCCTACGGAATAAATCAATAGCAGCCTCTTCTTCCCCATTCTGTTCATTCCCTGCAATGATTGAATTCCAAGAAACAACACTCTTCCTACATATACTCTTGAAAACTCTATTTGCATCTTGTAACATCCCACACTTGGCATAGAATGTAACAAGCGAATTACCCATCATAGTGTCATCAAATTCGCCATCTTTGATCACCATTCCATGAATTATCTTCCCGTACTTCTCCTCTCTCGCATTAGCACAAGCACTAATCATACTAGCATAAGTAAACTTTGTGGGTCTAACACATCCAGTGGAAAACATACAGCTAAACATTTCAAATGCATCAATCCAACACTCATGAAGCACATAAGCAGCTATAATCGAATTCCACAAAGGACCATCTTTTAAACACGAAACAGAAACCCCATTAAAAACCCGTCGAGCATCAGATACACACCCACAATTAGCATACATTGTTACGAGCGAAGTTTCCACGTAAACATCAATTCCATACCCACTACGTATCCACCACCCATGCAACTGCCGACCTATACAAACATCCTTCAAACCCGAACTCGCCTTAATAAGACTCCCCATTGCAAATTCATTAGGTCTCAAACCTTCCTTCCACATCTCATCTAACAAATCAAATGCCTTATAGTAATCTCCAGACCGAGTATAACCAGATATAATAGTAGCCCAAGAAACCTCATTTCGACGAGGCATTTCATCAAACTTTCCATGTGCTTCCTCCAGTCTTCCATTTTTCACATATGAACTCAAAAGACTATTATATCTGAAGATATCAACTGGTGAATGTGATAACCCAATGCCATCTGGTTCAAAAACTAAGGTCTTAAAATTTGGTTTTTGAATTGCTGAGAATGGTTTTTGAAGATGGTTTGGTGGCAGTTGGTTAATGCTTGGAGAAGGAACAACTAAACTTAGAGTTTCCATTGATAAATTTTGTTCTTCACTTCAGTTCAAGGAACGGGAATTTGTTTCATTGTTAATGTTTTTGAGTGAAATCCTTACATTTTGATGAAACAACTGAAATAACAGACCCTTCAGAGTGAGAGCTATGCCCTATCATATGGGATATGCAACACCACAAAAATGTTATCAATTCAAGTTTACGAACACGAAAATAAATTTTTTAAAAATTGCCGTACTCTTTCTTGTATATTAAATATTTTCCGGGTTACATCTCTCTTACACCCTCCTACACTATTACCTTATTTTTTGTGAGAATCGAATAAAGAAAAGGATATTAACAAGGTTAAAATAATATTATCCTATTATTTTAGTGTTACTATTTTTATAAAACTCCAACGAAAAATAATTTAAAACTAATGAAACCTCATACAAGGAAATAATTTCTCCGAATAAAAAATTTAATTTTATGTTGGCTCATTTGACAATTTTAGACTCTCAGTGTCACCCATGGATAGTTCTTTTTATTCATACCATTATTTTCTTTTTGTTTTACTGTTATGCAGCTTTATTTTATATATAAACAATCATTTTCTTCTAATATAACAGTTATATTCCTGGTAAATAATCTATGTTAATGTAAATTTTATTATGGGCACTGATATTAATATATATAGATATATATATAATACTAATTTGTAGAATAAGTTTACGCCATTATGGTTTGTCATACCTTTTGAAGGGCATTTGTTAAGGTAATTGTTAACTGTAACAGTCAATTGTGTCAGAAAATTGTACCGCTTTCTTTTATAAATTTTCTTTTACCTCCAACCCGTGTTAATGTTTTTCCTCCTTATTCAGTTAAATCCTTTAATTGTATAAATGAGCTTTGCTCTCTTCTTTGTCCTGTAACGAGAAAATATCTATTTTGCATGAACCATTAATTTTATGGTATCATAGATAAATCCTTTTTAACCCTAATTTTTCTTCTTCTATTTTTTTCTTTAAATCTTCTTCTTTATTTTTATGATCAGAGATTTCAATCCAACTGTGGAAAATCCTTCTCATTCAAACTCGATCAACAAGATTCCATTAAATCAGTTAACCAGTATCATTTCTATCAAATTGAAAGAAGACAATTTTCTCACCTAGAAAGCTCTTATGCATCCTGAAATTCGTAGATTCAAAGTGCTGAAGTTTCTAGATGGATCTCATCCATGTCCAACTCAAATTACTACTCGTCAGAATCAGAATCATAGTGTTGAATATCCTATTTATACTGATTAGATGGATGAAGATGTTACTATCATCATGTGGATCAACTAAATTATCTCTGATTCGGTAATTTCTTACTTTGCTGGTTTTAATACTTCTTTTGATTTCTGGAAAAGTTTGATGGAAACTTTGCTAGAGTTTCGTCCACTCATTCAATTCAATTCAATTGTGTACCAAAATCATGTCAATTAAACAAAGTGATAAATTTATTCCTTTTATTCTAAATGACATCAAAACTTTATTTGATCAACTTGCTGCTGCCAGATATAAAGTTTCTGACAATGAAATGGTCGTTGTTACTCCATGTGCCTTAAATTCAGATTACAACTCTTTTGCTACTTGTCATAGTACTCACTATCCTCTTGTTTCTTGCGTTCAGATTCATAATCTTTTGATTAGTGAAGAAAATTATTTTTTCTGAGAGACACAAATCTCTTCTTATTGAGTAAACAAATAGAGCCTTTGTTGTTCAACCCTTCAATTATAAATCTTTTGGTAGAGGTGGACGTGGTTTTATTTACATCTTGGTAGAGACGGTGGTAGAGGTTTAGGAATTCTACTACCTTCTTATTATGTCATTTCTAGACCTCTTCCAAATTTATTATTTGATGATAAACATTTTTTTCAGAAGTGCTGTATATATAACCACTCTGTCAATGATGTTGGAATGGATGAATTTTTCTTATCAAGGTTGTGCACCTCCGAGAAACCTACATGATATGATTGCAACTGCTAATATTCTTAGAGAAAATCCATGGCATATAAATTCTGGTGCCAACAACCATTTAACTGTTGATGCTTTAAATCTTAATATATTCTACTTCCTACAATGGAAATGAGTTAATTGTTATTGTAATGGTGATATTCTTAACTGTAGTTATGCTTCTATTTCTTTACCTCATCATACCTTTTCTTTTCACAATGTCTTGCATGTATTTAAAGCTTCTTATAGTCTAATATTTGTTCACAAATTTTCCAAAGATAATCAGTGTTCTCTGGATTTTACATCCAATGATTTTTCTATCAAGGACCTCAACTCAAGGAAGATCCTTTTCCAGGTTCCCAGTGACAATGGTCTTTATCCCTTTCTCAGGTTTATCTGTCAGGTCTTCTTCTTTATCCTGTGTTCAAGCTTCTTCTGAAATGTGGATTAGGGGATCGACACATCCATCTTTTGATTCCTTCAGATTAGTCCGTAATACAATAAGGCTTGATTATGTTTTATCAAAGCCCATATTGTATACTTGATCATACAAATTAGGCAAAAGTCACAAACAACCCTTTTATGTGTCAAATTTTGTTTCTATTGTACCTTTTTTTAAAATTTCTTCATCTTGATGTATTCGGCCCTGCACCTGAAATTTATGCAAATGGATTCATATTTTATGTTAGTATCACTGATGACTTTTTTAAATGTTGTTGGGTTTTTTCGTAAATGCTAAATCTGATTTCAGAAACATTTTTCTCAAATTCAAATGCTATGTTGAAAACTTATAACTCTCTTGCAAGATCAAAACTATCAGAACTAATGGTGGTAGAGAATTTATAAACCATGAACTTAGTCTTTTTCCCTATCATGACATTTATCATGAAATTACTTGTCCTCACACACCATAACAAAACGATGTTGCTGAGTTCAAGCATAGGAATTTGCTTGACATCACTAGAACTTTTTTTACTCAAGCTTTACTTTATATTATTTATGGTTTGAAAATGCCTTATCTATTGCCAATTAAATTGTCAACAAACTACCATCTAAGTCTTTGAACTTCATATCTATATTTGAAGCATTTTTTACGGTAACTGTTAGGGGGAAAATCACTTTTACCAGAGCGAAAGTTAGTATTGGGGTGGATTTAAAAAAAAAACTTTTCCCCTATCAATAATCATATTAATATTAATTTTTTTTGTTAAAACTAAAATAAAGAGATAAATGAATTTACTAATACTGGATTCTTTCACAAGATTTGATTGATTGCGGTTCAGGTTGGCAATCTCAGATCCATTCAAATCTACTTGTATAAGCTAGGCTATCGTTGAAGTTGATCCGACTTTAAGCTTACTAAAACTGAACCCATATGGTGCACGATTAAAAGATGGTTAGATAGCTTTGCTTACCAAAACTGAACCCATATGGTGCACGATTAATTCATATCAGTTGCTTTCTGATAAGTTTAACATTCAACCGAAATAAATAAAAATATTTATATCCATTGCTAATATTTAAGACCATCAAAAAAATATTTAAATACGATGATAATTAGATTGGGTTGAATAAGTTTGAATTTTCAATCAGCCCCACCATAAACACGGTCATCTAGTATTTGAATATGATACCATTCTTTACAATACAAGCACCCAACGTACTACGCAAGTCATAATTTAATATAAAAATCTATCATGCTGGATGTTCATGAAAATAGATTAGAATGGATATCCTAAAATGGAGAATAAGGATAATTCCAAAAATAAATAAATTAAAAATGAATCAATTTAATTACGTGCACAATAATCTTTTTTTTTAATATTAATCAATTCAATTACTCATCATAGTGTACACCAGATCTAGTTAATTGTATGACTATTCACATCGACTTTTGGAGCAACGGACAGTTTTACGTTCATGTCAACGACGACATGGGCGCCTGTTTTTAATGCTCTCGGTGGTTCACATGGACATGGCATTGCAATGAACCTCGGAATATCATCCCCTGGCATTAGCACTGGTAAACTTTCGCTCTGGTTTATATTCAAACTCTGCTAATTAATGGAAAAACATAGGCAAAAGAGAAAGTATTAGTGAGTTTATAAAACGATTACATCAAAATAGACATAGAAAAGAAAAGAAAAAGGGAAAGACGAATAAGGGACTTACTGGGTACGTAGGTATAATTTTGATGGATGTATTCGCCTCAAGATCAGCGTTGACGGAAAATGGGCGAAGAGGACGAAGTTTATCCCAGTGATAACAACAAGAGATGACACCACTTAGGCAGAATACTACGATAATAAGAAGAGCTGTACCGAGAGGAAAACCAATTGACGCATCGATATGATGAGACGAAGACACTATATCTTGATTCTCCATTTCTACTGTTTGTTATTGCTGTCGCTTTATGATGATTCTTTTTCTAGGTCTTTGATATTTGTTTACAGTAGCCTATGCACAAAAATGTACAATATATTTTCTGGAATGGAAGATGAGTGGAAGTATTTATTGAGTCTGCGGTATGACCTTTCGTCCCATACTAAAACACTTGTACTTGTGGTTGACCAAAAAAGAAAGCCTAAATATGTACCTATAAATCTAGTTGTTTATGGCCTTTCGAGAAGGACCCTAAAGGGTTCATTGTGTCATTAGGTAATACTACCATAATGACCATAGTTAGTGCGATTCTTTTCCAATGGAACCTAATTATTACGGTTTACAACCTTCTTCTCGCTATGTATATTGGAACTCAGAACCCCTCATGCGAAATAGAGCATTTTGTTGGCACATTAGCCTGAAATCAAGTATAAAAATACAGCCTCAATTTAATGTGATGAAACGTCTAAGCTTGCACACTAGCTAACAAAACAACTAATAGGGGTTTAAGGTTTGATACATTAAGCTCTTAATGCTACGAATACATTGTCAATTTTTTACAGAGTCTATAAAATATCAAACAAGTATATCATTTTGAAAGGAAGCAATATAATTTACAAAAGTTTTTCGTGAAGGTTTGACTTAATACAACTTAAACTTAAAGTGAGTTTGGCTGGCATAAATCAAGGATCAAGACAAGTTAGTGGTTTGATACATTAGACCGGAAAAGCTCCAAAACCAATTTATATTATTATATTTCAAGTTGCAATTTCGGACTCATATACGTATATTCTAATTTTGTTATGTTTATTTAAATATGTTTCTCAAATCTATCCGATCTCGGCTTTCCGCATTTCAGCTTTCTTCAAATTTAATATCAATAACGTGTTTTCTTTTTAAAATCTTTATTTATATAGATTTTTAATTCTCTGTCTAAAATCGAAATCGCGGATTACAATTTCTACGTATTTAATCGAATATTTCTGGCACCCAAATGGTATCAATATTTATTTAAATATATCACAGTCCACCATAAGATTTTACCAGCTCGAGGGCGGCTGTCTTTGGTTGAGTATTCGGATATACTTACATAACACCTTCCTGAAGCTGAGGTTCTTGTTCTTATCCTGATTAATTAGACCTCACATTAAAGGGTCATTTAATACCGGAACAACCTTACAAATTAAGCCTTTCATATCACATGATCAATTTTTATATCCTCAAAAGCCGCACACCCCTTCCTCTATCAGCCAGTACACGAAAAAGGCCAACATGAATTTCACAACCCCTCCTCCCAAGGCCAACATGAATTTTGTTCCAAGACAATCTTAAGTAGTTCGTGCAGTGGCTTTTCATGGAGAATGGTTATCGAAACCCCCAACTTCTCCTATTGAGTCTAGCTGGTCATTTGTGATATTTATTAGGCCAGGAGGATGGAAAGGTAGAAAATTATTTTTTAGTATTTTTTTTCTTATCTATCCTTTGTATTAGAAATTTGAATCGAAGAATCTCACAAACTAAAAGACGGATATTTGAACATACTATACCATCTGAAATCGTTTAAAAGACCTACTAACGGGGATAAATATTATTACCAAATTTTTTATATTTCTTAGAAAAAACCTTAATAACACTAATTAGCTAAATAAAAAGGATCATTTATTTTGGGATAAAAATATAAAAGAAAAAACTCACTTTTATCGGACAGAGGAGTATTATTTTGTTTCACTCTTACATCCAAGTAGGACCTAAGGTCTCAAGTGAAGGTTGAATCTAAGGTCACAATATAAGGGAATTAATCAAAACAAAGTTAACAAACACATAAATTTTGTACGTGATTCGATGTTAATATTTAGTGAAACTATTTCGAGAATCCAAGAGTGAAACCTCTCTTTTCTAGAAGCCTACCATTAAAATGGTTTATATCTAAAATCCATAATATAATATTATTAATATAATAAATTTATAGTTTTGGCATGTTTAAAATACCTTTATCTTCTTATTTTTAGTAACAAATTTATTGGAAAAAATATTACCAATTTGGAGAATAAATACCGGTCATATTTACAATTATCTCAACATATAATAACTACGATTTTCACTAGTCACAATAAATAGATGCTAAAAGTTGTGATTATCACGAGTCAAAAGTTTATGAAAAGTGCAATTATCGCAAATAGCTCCTGATAATTACAGATGAAAACTGTGATTTTCACTTGTATTTTGAGTGAAAAACTGTTTTCATTTGCATAAGTTTGAAGTGAAAAAGTAAAAAAAATCTGCTTTCACTTTTGCTTAAGTGAAAAATTATGTTTTTATTATTAAAAATATTTTTCACCTAGAGAGACAAATAATTAACATGAAAAATAAATAAATAATTAAATAGACAATAATAGTAGTCCTTTTAGGAGACAATTTTGCAAGTATACATATATAAAGGAAATAACTTAGGGAGCTAAACAAGGAAGAAAAAGGACTAAGGAGTAATTTTAGGATAAAAGATTTTTATGATAACTTTGACAAATATTTTTGGCAATTAAAATTAATTTCCAAATATTAATAGAAAATTAGTTTTGGAATCAACTTTTATAATTGTTAATTCTGGATTTTTGATATATGTTATCTTATTGGTGAGTTTCCAATATAAAAATATACATTTAGGGATAGAAATAAATTTCTCCTTTTAAAATAGTACAAACTATCAATTGGTAATAGTATAAAATATAGTAGGAATTACCAATAAGTACTAATACAGTGGGTCGTTTTAATGGCAGGTCCATCCACTAAGTCAGACTTAACTGGAAGTCCTTTTTATAATAATTTGTAATTTTTAAGTTTAAAAAGTTATTCCAGAGTCCATCACACGTGTGGTGAAAAACCTATATTTCTAAAATAGCCAAAATACCCCATATATATAAGAATATCCTAGATTGCATCTTCATTTTTCTCAATTTCAAAGCAGAAAGGGAAAGAAAGAAAAACCTAAATCCCTTGTTTTGTTCAATGGCTTTGAGCAAAAGAATAGTAGAAGAAAAAGAATTAAAGGTGATTTTCTAGTTAGTTTGAATTTTTTCATTCAATCTATCGATTTCTTAGGTTTTCTTAGTAGTTTATTCTTCTTTTTTTATGTTTGATTTTACAGATCTGGATTTTCCTTTTGATTTCTTGGATCAATCTGAAAACAATTAGTTAAATAGTCTAATTCAAGTTTGATGTTCAATTAATCACGATTGTTACAAATTACTTTCGTATATAACTTTCTTTTCTTTTATTTTTTCTTTTGTAGATTTCTTATACGTGGAATTGATTATTTTAATTTGGATCTCTACTAATCATCTCTAGTAAAGATTCTGATAACTCTTGAACTTTTCTTTGTGAAGCATTCATTCAATTCAAATTATGGGTTTTGTCGTTTAGGTATTAATAGCTTGTTGTTGTAAATCTAATATGCACTCATGAAATTAGATGAGACTTCCTTTTATTATATTTTATGTATTTTTTTAGCTGAACATAAGTTGGTGCAGTTTTGATATACTGTTGTAGATGGTGGATTTTTAACGAAGGATATTATAGTAAAATCATTTCTACCCAGCACTAGAATCAAATAAATAATAGAACTTTGTATATGCTACTGACCCGACATCAGAAGCATAAAATTCATATTTTATATTCCGTAAGAGAATTGAAATATCAAACGCTCACTACAAGCTTACACTGACCATGTACTCTCTCTAAAAATATACATATGATATTAGAGCCCCACCTGGCTGAGCTCTCAATATTCTATAAACAACATTGGTACTGTACAACTTAGCGCTTACTCCTCTACAGTGATAGGGCAGCTTCTAGATGAATTAATCACTAGCATAGAGCAAAATTGTCCTCAAAATATCACTGGTGCTGATTAAAACTCTTTCCCAGATGATCTCTAACTATACATAATATACATCCGGAACACACCTTTGCTCCCGATGGATATTAATACTTTTAGATAGATTTCCTACTAGTATAGAGAAACTTGGATCTTCTCTACATTCCCCGGTTGAATTTATAGAGAGACTTTATGTCAATATTCAAACCTCAATTGAATAATAATGATTTATCAGAAAGCATGACAAGTCACGAGCGAATGCACTAAGTCGAAACATCCTTGTGTAAGTACTAAGTCATTGTCGCGCCAAATACAAATATAAAGCTCCAATTGACCAATCCTTGATATTGGTCGAGCTTGAATAACACATTCCCAATGTTGGTTGCTTTGAAAATCCCAATATTTGTCGAAATATAACGAAACCCTAATATTGGTTTTTGACATATCATCCTAATCACCTTGTAAAAACGTGACAATGGTTGTAGAATAGGACAAAATGTTCTAAACAACATATGTTCTCCTATTTTTCTACTACGACATACTAAGAGGGCATCCTATTCTGATTAAAGGTTAAATAGATATGACCTAAAAACTAGATGAACTACAAGCTGAAAACTGTCAGGATTTCATCTGGAGGGTTACTGTTTGCTCTGTTTTTAAGACCGAAACTAGTTAAAAAACCTAAATCCTTCTGATTGGGACATAGCCAGCGACTTTCCAATTCCGAATTGGGGATGATCATCCAAAACAAACATCGTATGAAAAATCTACATCGTTTTTACTAAAGAACGTTGTATCTGAAATTTTCATAAAAAACTAACACTTATGGGTGTAAATAACAATAATAACTTCAAAGAGTATTGCTCGAAGAGCTTACTCAAAGAGTATTGCTCGAAGAGCATACTCAAAGAGTATAGCTTTAAAGAGCATAGAAGAGAACGAAATAAAATAATGAGAAAAAATAGGGAGATTGTGTCGGTCCTACTCCCATATTTTCTCCAAAATTTTTATTATATTATTTTAGGTTTTCGTCTTTCAACTAAAAACTCTTATGCTCTTTTTACCAAAGTCTAAACTCTCTTGCTTTAAACACATAGCTCTGCGGAGCTATATAGATACGACATGGAACGTGAAGCAACTACTGACTACCAAATTCGTGCTTAATCCATAATTGGACCTACACTTGACCATTCCCACCACCTTGGTCGGTCCTCCTTCTCTGGATTTTTCCCTTTTATCTAGTCGGTCTCTCCACTAGTCACTCATATGGCATTGTCCATCTGCCATTGTTCATCTAGCACTTTTCATCTGTCATTGTTCATCTGGCATTGGTTCATCTGTCATCGATTCACCTGCCATATTAAGGTTTAATTCAATTGGTCTCGCTACCAATATTTAAATAAACTCAATTTTGTCTTGTTGACGAAACCAAATATTTTACATTTGTTAGCACTCACTCGACTTAGTGCTCGCACGACCTAGCGGTTACCTGACTTGAGGCTCGAACGACAAGCATCATTCGAATATCATTGCATCTCAGCGGACATGATGATACGACATAACTACCAGTGTCAACATCAATTAGACTCTATACGTCTATGATCCATCAAGCATCACTGCTTGTTTTAGCATACAACTTATGCTTCGTCTATCAATGAATCGACATGCTAGACTCATCAATATGCTAAGACTAAAAGTCTAGCTAGGTCAACAACCGACCGATTAATACATGTCTACAAAGTAGACTCAACCATGCTCGAGACATCAACCATGTCACATGGGGGAATATTCATTAGGGTTTTGGTCTGGTGGCCTACAACACGTGTGGTGCAACAATACACCCATGAGGAGAAAGTATAAAGTCATGTCGGCAGTTAAAGGAGTCAGGGGAATAGTGGTCGCACAACTGTCATGTTCCATTAACACGATGGAGTTGGTTATCAACACACGATCTCCACTTCTCTACTCTCCCACTCCTCTGCAACTGCCACCACTTATGAGATCAATGTGTTAACTTCTTCTGCTATAAATAGGTTCTTCAACCTACCGACAAAATACAAGAATTTTATCTCACAAGAGCTTGAATGATCATAGAGCTATCATTTATGAGATTTTCAAAAAATTCAGACTTCCTAATTTTCGTCCTCATAATAACTTAACAAATCTTACCATCACTGGTATTCTATTCCGCTGATCTCAATACTGTCTTTGCTTCCCTCCCTACAGATCAACTCTTCTCCTTCTAACGGAGAACAAAAGCGTGGAATATAGAAAAATAGAGAGATAACTGAGATTAACTCATGTTTTCATTGAATAATTTTAATTGTGATGTAATTTACAATAGACTTGTCTCCTTTTATAAGGAAGATTTGACCTCTAGTTCTAAGAAACCTCTAGAAACCCTAACTTGCAATCTAAGTAATTCTAAAAATAAATAACTTATCAAAATAAATAAATTCTAAAAATAAGAAATACCTATAATAATAATAATTAATAATAAAAAATATAAATCCTAATGATAGACACATTTTTATGTCTGATTTGTCTCAATTATATATATTGTTAATACTCACTTTTGTACTTATTATGGTGTTTTATGTGTGTAGGTATTTTTGGGTAATAAATTTTTTTGGAAAAATTACCTCGAAAAAGTGTTAAAGGAACCCGGTAAATTTACTAAGGGCACCCCAAATTTGTATAGGGCACCAAAGTGGTAAACAACACCCTCGTTTTGGATTAAGGGAACCCCTTCTTCTTCGTCGGAATTTTATGGGAGATTTTCAAGATTTAAGACAAAGATATTTCCTTGCCTATTAAAAAGGGAAAGAAAATCTGGGGTTTTATTTAAAATAAATAAGATATATTTTGTAATAAAGAAGATAATATCCCAAGATTTGATTCTATCACGTAAAGGAAGTTGCGTGATAAATAGAGAAAGAAATTATTCCCGAGATATTTTCATTAAAAAAAGAATCATTTGGAGTTATGGAAGGAGATATTTGAGAAGATATGACTTGGTGTGTATAAATAGGGTGTTAAAGATCAACAGGGAGAGGGTCGGAGGCCGACACTAACAGTAGTTTTTTTTTTAATTAATTTTCTTTCTTCCTCTCTTTTTAGTTTTTTTTTTTTTGTAATGATGAGCTAAATCCTACCTCTGGGACAACGGGAGAAGTCATATTTCATTATTAAGTGGTAACTATGATTAATTCTATAACTATTTACATCGATTTATGATTTTCTTAATTAATTGTTATTTTGTTTGATGATGTATGCTTAGACTTGGAGCTTTTGATGCATCATGCTTATGATTTACATTTAATATTTTAGAAATCTACTTTAGGAGAATCAGAGTTGATAATTTAAGCTATAATTGTTCAGAATTAATCTATAATCACTTAATATAATAGATGGTGAAATCCTGAGGCCCAGCAATCCATAATAAGTATATCATCTTTTATTTATTTTCTAGATTTAATTAGAATTAGGTATAAAATAAAATATCAACAAGTCCGAGTGAACGATTCTATTTACTATTGTTATAACCATATAAATTTTTGGCGCCGTCGACGATGATTTTTTTTTAGGTTAGGGTTTTAGATTTTATATTTTTAGGTTTAATTTTTAAATAGGATTTATTTTATTTTTATTTGTATTTTATTATTTTCTAGATTTTTTATATGGGTATTTGTCTTGTATTTTTGGTATGCAGATTTTTCTTGAAGTTAAAAACGAAAAGTGAAATAAGCAGCCGAAAAGTTAAGTATAAAAGCCCGAGATTTTATTTTATCTCTACATAATTAGACTAGGATTTTTTTTTCTTTTTTCTTTTAAATATTTTATCTTATTTTTATCTTATTAGGGTTCATTTTATTTTCTTTATTTGAAAAAAATAGAAAAAACACACTTTCACACACCAATTGCATCTTCTGGCACCGATTTTTAGGAAAACTTATGGGATAGTACGGTGAATCCTCTGGGAGTTATCATCTGAAACACCGCAAACCTCAGCTTTGTACCTTTGACTGTAGGTATATTTTCCTGAGGTAACCTGAGCTTACCCATTTTAGTCGAACCTGCATTTGCATGTGCACTATATAAAAAAAATGTCAAACTGGTATTACGATAGCCAAAAATATGAATATCCTACTGATTTTCAAAATGTACATTACTCGTACTATGACCGTGGTGTGAATAGTGGTTGGAACCATCATTATTATGGGTCATACCATGGCGATCCCAGTTACTATTCGTACGCGCACCAGTCTTACGAACGGGTAAATAAGCAATATTCTACTGAGCCAAGTGTTAAGTCTTCATCTTTAGAGAATACCTTCCGGCATTATTTGGAAACTTCACAAAGTCTTAGTTTTACGTCTGATTCTTTGAATGATGCACTCAATCAAATAAATAAAAATGGGAGAAAGATAACAGAAAGACAACAGAAAGACTTAAAGCTATAAGTGCTACTCTCAGTAAAATTAATGCACGTTTAGATGAGGATAAAATTGAAAGTGAACTGTTAGATATTAAATGAACTTAATTTCCAAAATAGTGTTTCCAGTTTTACCATTGATAATAATGATGAATATTTACCTAATTTAGAGGACGAAGTTAGAATAGAAGACACTACTTATTTAGATAATGTTCAATCATTTTTATGTCATTATGAGGATGAGAAAAGTATTGACGAAGAATTTGAAATTCGTAGTCGTAATGACGAGGAAATTTTTACAACAATTGAGCTTCATGATAATAATGATGTTTCTAGTTCTAATCCTAATAATGTTGATGATTATTTACTTATTCAAGAGGAAAATCATTTAACTAGAGATACCATTGTTATAAATGGTGAAATATTTCCTTGTTATTATGAAGACGGTGATGGTTTAGAGGAACGAGTTTATACCGAGACTAGTGTTTTAGAGTCGAACGAATTAAATACCATAGTCTCTGACGAAGATGATAGACTCGTCGAGGTTTTAAATATGAGTCAGGTTTTAAACGAACCTTTCAGTAAATCGGAGAAAGTGAACGAGGCTTTCTTTGATAATCTATTATATGATTTTGATAATGGTGTTCGTTTAGATGACCAATCCACTAAAGAAAATGGGTATTGTACTGACCTTACGGACCCTATAACCCAACCAATAGTTTTTGGTCCATCTGAAAGTATTGTACACACTAAGTTTTGGGGTACCGATGATTCTTGTGATTTTCAAATATCTCTTCTTAAAGTTATTCATAGGACTTTGACATATATGCCTCTACCATTTTAAGAGATTATTTTCATACACTTTTCTCCGAGCCTGATTATGTCCAGCAAGAAATTCAGTCGTAAGAAACCCATCCTCTGATTGATGTGGTTTACCCAGGCTATGATACTATGATTGACTTTGTTGTCCCACCAAAATTTTATTTACCAACTGTGGGAACATATGAATTTCAAATATGTCAGATATTAAATTTTGTTAAACCTAATTATTTTGGGAAAACTGAATCGAAACATTTTCATGAGAATGACCACCACTCTACTATATTCCATTGTTGTCAACTAAGTGAGTCAAATTCAACTGACTTCAAGGATCCGCAGTTATTCAGATTATTATTGTATGATTCGTAAATTGTGACAAATGCTTTCTTGGTATGGCCGAAGACTTTAAACTTAGCGCTTTATGGGAGGCAACACATATGCTTTGGGTACGTAGTGCTAGTAATATCCTTCCCTATTTATTTTATTTTTTTCATTGTTTCTCATTAATCATGCTTTCATTTATATTTAGAACATCGAGGACTATGTTCAATTTAAGTTTGGGGTAAGGGAGAAAAATTAAAAAATTTAGTTGTACCAAAAACTCTAAAATCTAGAAATTTATGAACAATTCAGGATGACAATGACCATTCTAAGTAGATGGAAACAAACTTCTCGGCTGTTGGAGTTGAGGGACCCAGCTAAATTGTCTATTCATAAAGGGACAAAGCTCAGGTGTTAGAAATTAGATGATAGTCGTCACCATATATCGGAGACGTCACCATACCACGTTATGTTTATACTTTTGTAATTTTTTGTGCTTCTCTAAGTGATTTGGTGGGGAACCGGCATCGCCTTGTTATCGGTGTTGGGATGAAGCAAAGTGATTGAGATCAAGCCCCATTATTATATTTTATTTAGACCGAATAAAAAATAAAAAAAATGAAAAAAATAATAAGTAAACAATTGTTTATTTTCAATAAATCGACCGTTAGAGCCCTTGTATATACCAGCTGTGTTGATACTAGAATTAGGGTTCATACCAATGGGTGCGTATCTCAATCCATTAGAATTCATCCTAGCACTCACCTTCAGACAGATTTGCGAAACACCGTTCACCTTAGTCAACATGTGCAAACTTCATCATCTCCATATCCATCTTCTAAATATATTCATGTGATTGAACTTTGATAGATTCCGAGTATCGTGGTACATTGTACGAATTTATGAGTAGTGCTTTGTTTTCTTATATATGAATTTTAGTATGCTTGAGTAAAAACTCGTGTACATCAATTGGACTCAAACAAGGGTAATTCCTCCCATAGCCAAACAATTTTGTAGCCAGCTAAATAGCAGGTTTAGTGTCTACCCTCAATCGTTCACAAGTAGCTAGAGTTTGGAGTAAAGGTTTTATGGGTATACCTCTTTGTAAACCCTCACGAGACAACACTCGTCTTCTACGGTCACCTAGGAGTTTAACGGCTAGCTGCATGTGCTAAGTGTAGTCGTGATTCCTACGAAAATGAGTTAGGTTTTTTTTTATTTCTTAAATTAGATTTGCTCGAGGACTAGCAAATAATAAGTTTGAGGGTATTTGATAAACACATTTTTATATCTGATTTGTTTCAATTCTATATATTGTCAGTACTTACTTTTGTACTTATTATGATATTTTATGTGTGTGGGTATATTGGGAAATAAATTTTTTTGAAAAAATTGGCTCGGAAATGTGTTAAAGGCACCCACTAAATTTACTAAGGGCACCCAAACTTTGGATATGGCACCCAAGTCGTTAACAATACCCAAGTTTTGGATTAAGGGAACTCCTTCTTCTTCATCGGAATTTTATGGGAGATTTTCAAAATTTAAGGCAAAAATATCTTCTTGCCTATTAAAAAGGAAAGAAAATCTGGGGTTTTATTTAAAAATAAAGAAGATAATATCAAAAGATTTGATTCTATCAAATAAAGGAAGTTGGGTGATAAATATAGAAAGAAATTATTCCTGAGATATTTTCATTAAAAAAATCAGTTGGAGTTATGGAAAGAGATATTTGAGAAGATATGCTTGGTGTGTATAAATAGGGTGTTAGAAGATTAAAAGGGAGAGGAACGGAGGCCGACAATAACATTAGTTTCTAGGTTTTTTTCAAGTTTTTTTCTTTCTTCGTAGTTTTTTTTTTAATAATGATGATCTAAATCCTACCTATGGGACAACGGACGAAGTCATATTTCATTATTAAGTGGTAACTATAAGTAATTCTATAACTATTTACATTGATTTGCATTGATTTATGATTTTTCTTAATTAATTGTTATTTTATTTGATGATGTATGCCTAGACTTAGAGCTTTTGATACATCATGCTTATGATTTACATTTAATATTTTAGAAATTTACTTTAGGCAAAGAATCAGAGTTGATAATCTGAACTATAATTGTTCAGAATTAATATATGAATCATTAATATGATAAATGGTGAAATCCTGAGGTTTCAACAATCCTTAATATTGATATCATCTTTTATTTATTCTCTAGCTTTAATTAGCATTAGGTCTAAAATCAAATCTCAACAAGTCCGAGTGAATGAATTCTACTTACCACTGTTATAACTATATCACCTAAATCTAGTAGATGTCCTACATTAGGCCCGCCATCTTGAAAAGAATTCGTTATGAATTGACAAAATACTGAAAAATAGGTCATACATCATGCCCACCATCTTGAAAAGAACTATACCTCGAGTTAACCAGATACTACAGACTACACGTCCAACGAATAATATACTTCGAATATGTTGATGATCGTAGATTAGAATACTATATAATAGATCGTTGAACACAAAATTTGATAGCGACATAAGTAATAGTCTGAGTAGTAAATCTCTCGCTGTACTTTTCATCTTCAATAACATGGGGAAAAAAAGATTCAACTTGGGTATTAGGTGACTAACAAGAAGGTAATAGTGTTTCAGATATGTCAAGATTTGATGTTGTTGAAACCTCTTTATCATTATCTGGGAGAAAAATTTGTTGTCTATTATGATCGATTTGACAATTCGGATCTGCTTCACCATCAAGAGATTGAGGAGCATCATTCTAATTCTCTGTAAGAACGGTCCAAATAGTTAAAATTAATTCAATTAATTCAAGTTGATGTTCAGTTACGACTTGAAATTCTGCAAGTTGACGTTGAATCGCGGCTTGGGATTCTATAACTTGATGCACAATGTCTTCCAAACTAGCAAGGTTTCTTTTTCTATACCAATCATGATGGGATGACTCACAAAGATTAAAATAGTTTTTTTTTTCACCAAAGAATCTTGCAAAAAAAGGTAAGGCAGGAATTTGAACCAAGAATTAGAAAAGATAAAGAAAAAATAGGTAAGGAAGGAATTTGAACCAAGATTCAAAGATGAACGTGGAAGATGATGTTTTTTTACGGGTTTTTTATAAACTTAAAATAAATTGATAGACGAAAAGATACAAAGATCTTAATAAGTAGAAGAGACGAAAGGATAAAAAATATTTAGATTGAAAAGAATAAGAGGATTGAAGACAGGCTCTTGATGCCACTTGACGGAGAACAGAATCGTGGAATATAGAAAATAATGTAGAAAATAGAAAGATAACTGAGATTAACTCATGTTTTCATTGAATAATTTTAATTTGTGATATAATTTACAATAGTCTTACCTCCTTTTATAGGGAAAATTTGAACTCTAGTTCTAAGAAAACTCTAGAAACCCTAACTTGCAATCTAAGTAATTCTAAAGCTAAATAACTTCTCAAATAAATAAATTCTAAAAATAAAAAATATCTATAATAATAATTAATAATAAAAAATATAAATCCTAAATCTAGTAGATGTCCTACATCACCTTCCTTTGTGACTGAAGCGAAATCGAAACCGTCATTTCTTGATTTAGGCTAATTTCGTACAGATTGATCTGTCGAATCTTAAAAGTACTTCTACAGTACAAATGTTTAATGTTTAAACGATTTTTTCTTCAATAAATTTACTCATTCGAATGATTAGCTTCGACTAACAACAACCTACCCCATCATTTTTTCCTTTTTACCCTTCAATCGTTTTTTACGCACTTACAACTGTGAATGGATTGATTATATTTTTGATGTTATAAAGTTAGTGCAGTTTGCTATACTGTGATTGGATTGAGTGTGTTTTGATGTTATAAAGTTGGTACAGTTTAGATATACTATGAATGGACTGAGTATATTTTTGATGTTACAAAGTTGGTACAACTTTGATATACTGTGAATGGATTTAGTGCATTTTGATGTTATAAAGTTGGTGCACTTTTGATATACTTAGGAAAAATCACAGTGCATATATACTGCACCGCTTATGTTGTGTTTTGGTTGAACTAATTTGAACGGAGTGCTGTTTTAATGCATTATTTTTTCTATATTTTAATCTGATACCATTCTGTGTAGTAGCAATAGTAATCCATTTTATGGTACAATATATAAATGTTGCACCCCAAATAAGATTACAGAGCATAAACGTTGTTACATTCTCTTGTTCATTTTACTGGTGCTAGCTAAATTTGGATTTGATAAAAATGAAAGGTATTTCTTTCATGAATTTTAGATATCTTCAAAACTAATTGAAGACGATGAGTATTGTTGGAGTGAGAATGGTGTTTCGAATATTGAAGGTGGATGATATGTCAAGGGAATTGGTCTCGCAGGAGAAAAAGAACCAGTTATATTTAACACTATCAAGTTTGGAGTTGGTAATACTCATGTCCTCTTCTAAATTCCTATTCATTGACAATTTTGGCCTTGATACATCATGGTTTTGTGACCATTGTTATTTTTTAATTATGATTACTTTGTTTGTAAACGAGGGTCTGTAGGCCAAAATGTAAAAATGAGTATAGCCAATATGTACTGACAGTTGTGAAACGAAGAATAACCTTCTTAGCATTATGCATAGGTTTTAGTTGGAATTAGTTGTCTTTTCGAATGCATTCCCTATTATGATGCTTAAAATCCACTGAAGATATGAGTGTAGCCAATATGTACTGAGTTTTTTTTAACACTACAGAGTAACTACACTGAATTTTTTAACAGTGCAAAGTAACTGCACCGAGTTTTTTACTACAATTACTGTCAGCCCATACATCCTTGTCTAGACTAATTATAGTGTTAATGTTTATTGTCTTTCAACGATGATGCCCACTAAATGCCGCAAACAAAAATCCAAGTTTGTTATCAATTGTCTTTACGATTATCAGATCTGCTAAGAGAGTTTCAATGAGTTGTATCAACAAAATGGGAGTGGCAATCACAGGATACAGACTACTTTTACAGCTCCAGTAGATTAAGTGGTCATAATAAGTTTAACAATGCGACTAAATTATTTGGATTGTCGTTCTATTTTTATTCATTTGAGGAAATTATTATATTTTCAAGTTAGTTAGGTTTTTTTTGGGTCTTGTTCTTGTTTTTCTCTTTTTTTTTTGTAAATTCATTCATTTTTATATATGATCCCATAGTATATATATGCTATACTGTTAATGTAATTTCACCGATGCGACTTTGTATATAATCCAATCCAATAATATATATATGTTATACTGTTTAATAGAAATTTTAAGATGCATTATGGTAGTACAAAGAAGGTATGTCCATAATCTGTAAAATCATTGGAATACCCATAACTAAGGTTTAAGATATGAGATATGAACATTCTTTGTAATTTGTGTATGAGTGGTCATATTTATGCATTTGATATTAGTTTTTTTACTTTATTTGTGTATGCAATCAAAAAGTGCATAGTAACTACACTGAGTTTTATTAACAGTACATAATAACTATACTGAGTTTTACTATGTACAAATTGATAGGATAACTAAGCAAAAAACTATTAGTAAATGATAATAAACTTCTAATCATTTGTTCTTTTTTACACTCTTTTTCTAGTTGAACTAGAACCATCTATATCACCACCATATTTCTATTTTTTCTCCACGTATAGTCAATATATACTGACAGTCGATAACAGCAGAAGCAACATATTTTTTCTCGAGTATAGCATATATACACTGTTGGATCACAATGTGCGAAATAAATATGTTTTATTTTTAAGTATATGTACTGTGGTATAATAATATCAAAATAAATTAGATTATTTTTTAGCATATCATATCTAAACCGTAGTACCGGCATGTACAAACTAGTTTTTTTCATCAGTATAAAGTGTACGCTCTGTTGGATCACAAAAAAAAGAAAGAAAAAAAGATTGACTTCTTTCAAATGCAAAACTTATCAATTTTTCCAAGAACTAATAGATAGTAGTACTAAACTAGTATGTACATAACAAAAAATATGTATAAGTGATAACATTATAGACTTGTATAAAAATGAAATCGTATCTGCTAATACAACAAGGTGTATGAAAAACGAGAAAACGAAACCAAATCCTAGCTTATCCTTCACCACCGTACCACCACCGCCGCTGTAAACTCCATATCAAGCCGCTTAACCTCTCTTTAATTTTTGGATCAAAATCTTTTATTGTCGCTTGACTCGCTTCTTCCTCTATTTTTAGAGGCGATAGAAATTGTTCAGTTTGACGCACGTGTGATATGAAGATAGTTAGGTCTTTTGAACATAATGGACCCAGACGTAAGATGGCCAAACCCAAAGGATCCTACTACATTATCCAATACAAGCTTTGGACCAAACAATAAATTTCCTTAAAATATAATACGTCAGTTTGATTTCATTGATTTAGTCCGATTGCTTTAAGTCCTTCTTAAAAAAATTGTTTTTAGTTTGGTTTAAAAAATTGTTATTTGATCCTAAGATGAACGTTATCCATGTGAAATGACATCATTTTTTTTTAAACCGTGTCAAAAATACATTTCGTTCTTCATATAAATAGGGAAAAATAACTTAATTTTTTTCTTTTTGAACCATAAGTCAAAAGTAATATATTTTATATATTCACAAAGCTCTCGACGAGATCTACAAAACGAGTACCACTTTCACTATTTTTCAAAAAATTAACTTTTATGTTATCCTTTAGCTAAAAACCAACTACAAAATGAACTATCATACGAGTTTGTTCTAAAAAATGAACTGTCATACGAGTTAATTCTACAAAGTGAACTACATGTGTCGTATGAGTTCATTCTACAAAATAAACTGCTAGAAATGAACTACCTTACGAGTTCATTCTACAAATAAACTACCATACAAGTTCATTCTATAAAATGAACTACATGAAATGTACAATCATATGAGTTTATTCTACAATATGACTGCTAGAATGAATTATCATACGAGTTCATTGTATAAAATGAACTGCTACAAATGATCTATCTTGCGAATTCATCTACAAAATAAACTCTCATACGAGTTTATACTACAAAATGAACTGCTAAAAATGAACTGCTAAAGATGAGTTCATTCTACAAAGTGAACTACATGATATGAACTACCGTGTGAGTTCATTCTGCAAAATGAATTAGTAAAAATGAACTACTATACAGGTTCATTCTTCAAAATAAATTGTAAGAAATATACTATACGAGTTCATTCTACAAAATGACTACTAGAATGAACTACTGTACGAGTTCATTCTACAAATAAACTACCATACAAGTTCATTTTACCAAATGAACTGCTAGAAATGAACTATCATACGACTTCATTCTACAAAAATGAATTGCTAGAGATGAAATACCATACGAATTCATTATACAAAATGAACTGCTAGAAATGAACTACCAAATGAGTTCATTCTATAAAGTGAACTGCTAGACTGAACTTGCATACAAATTCATCCTACAAAATAAACTACCATACAAGTTCATTTTACAAAATTGACTACTAGAATGAAATACCATACGAGGTCATTTTACAAAACGAACTGCTAGAAATGAAATATCATATGAAGTCATTCTACAAAACGAACTGCTAGAAATGAACAATCATATAAATGGTGTTTATTTTTAAATATGATCTGTCATTACAAATATCCGTGAAGGTTACAACTTTAAAATATAATACAATGAATACTCATTGTATAGATATTGTCGAAAACTTTCCGAATTTAAAAAATTTATTAATTTTCGATATATAATTTGAAAGATATAATTTTTATGTTTTTTTTTCTTTATATATTAAGAAGATAAAATATAAAAGAGGGAAAATAAAGAACAAAATAATCACTTGAGGAAGTCAGAAAAAATAAGACAGAGAAAAGATAATTTAATAATATTTTTAGTTAAAAAAAAGAGAAAAGATAATTTTATATTATATATAAAAGGACCCAACAAAAATTCCTAAAATATAATATAGGTTGGCAGCGCTATTCACCGCCCGGACGCTAACGCCCACACTGATGTGTTTAAGTTAAAACCACTTTGAAATCACTTGAAATTTTCTCTTCAATTTTCTTTTACTGTTCCAATATTCTCGTTCACACCTTTTATCTTCTCCTTCTTCCCTGTCAATTAATTTTCCTCCATCTTCACATCACACTTACTTGTCATCCTAAATTTAGATTTAAAAACGATGATGACGTATAAAAAACGATTAGTTATATAATTAGTTCAGTGATTACATCTGGTGTTGGATGTGGATCAAAGAAAACAAAATGTTTTTTTTAATCAAAAAAACAAGATGTTATTCATCATCTTTCATTAATTTCTTTCTGGTAACACTTCTTCATTTATGGAGTGAGGGAATATACAAAATTAGATTCTCCTTATTGGTTTATGCTTGGAAGAAAAACTAAGAAAAAATAAATTAAGAAACCAACACATTTTTCGTGAATAGATCAGATCTAAGCATCTAGCACACTTGATGAACATCCATGAAGCTACCACACAAGGGATAAAGTTAAGATTCCACTAGCTAAGTGCAGAAGGATCCAATAATAGATATGTTGTAGCGAGAGATCGAACGAGAACAATAATAGAGATCGAGACACAAAAATTTACGTGGTTCACTAACTGTTACGTTAGTTACATCCACAACAGAAAAAACAGAGTTTTATTATAGAGCAGAATACATAGATACATCTATTTTAGGTACAATGTATGTATATATATAGGGCAAAGAAATAAACCCTAATTCGACTAGAAAACGGAACGAATCCAGCGATAATACATTACGTATACCGTTTAGGACTCTCCGTAGTATTCCGGCCAACGACTGATTCAAGGCATATCAACAAGATATAGATACTAAACCATTTATTTAATCTTAATTTTTCAACTTCAAACATTGTATAAACATTTAAAACGAAAACCTTTTAAAAAGAATTCTCTTAAAATTGAACAACATTCAATTGGGTTAGTAATTTACATCTATAAATTCAGGAGATTAAGAAAGGGTATAATTATTGATATTACACTTGATCTTACGATATCGATTTCCTTCAATTTCAGTTTGGTCTCTAACATAGTTCATTCAGGGTTACGGTTTTCCATGAAAATGATTAATCGATAAAATTGAAATATGGTGGTTTACTATTCTATTTTTGTAAAAAGAAATCATGTTTAATTTTTCCATGAATTTAAAGTTCTTTATGAAAAAAAACTAACAGGGAGTGAAGAAGGAAAAAGAGGTAAGAAGATAAATCAGATTGAAAAAAGAGAAAGGAACATACATGGCAGACAAATTTATTTGTTATTTTGACTTGTTCTACACGTCAACATGCCACCTCAGTGTGGGCGCAAATTAAAACACAGTTCAGGGCGTAGAGAAGCATTTTTGAAGGTTATAGGTGGACCAAATTTATTTGGAACCACTTAAATCATAATTTTCCTTTTTAAATATAACAACTAAATTAAACTCCTTTATTTTTCGATAAATTAAAATGACTTGGGACCGCCTATACCCATCCATACCCATCCATTATTGCATTGAAGGAGTACGTACCTTCCATATAAAAATTTGCTCTGAAATTTCGATCCGATTGTTCTCAGCGTATATGGTATGTACATGCTTAGAAGTAAAATTAGTCACTACATTTAGTACAACCCCCTCGATACATACATTAACTGAAATAGCAAACATGAAACGACAGCAAGAATAAATGACAATGCAATTATGTGTTAGAGAAAATAGACTTACGTTATTATGTTTTTAATCGTGGAGAAAATGGATTTAGGACTAAAGGGTCACTAAGGAAAACTACCATATTATTATTATTATTTGTGAATGACCTTTAGTCCCACATTGAGAAACTAAATATGATACATCTACGTATTACTTAGAATTTTGTATCTAAGGGAGGCCCTTTAGGGGTTTAGACTCTTTTGTGTATGAGAGAGGACTAATGCTATGGGCTAGTTGGTGCACCGAAGCATGCACGTTGCGTCCGTCCGGTCGGGCTCGGGTGTGGGTCAAACAAGACTTATCTTTTTGGACAAATTATTTTGTTAAAGAATTTAAAAATTAAATTAAATGAGGGGGGCGTCTGACCTGGCGGAATTTGAATTGAATTAAAGATTGAATAAATTTTCCCGTTTTAATTCCGTTTTAAACATTATGTTCGTGCTCCATGCACGGAATTGAATTTCATTCAATAGCCATTAAAGCTATTTTCTTCTTTTTGCCTATAAAAGAAAAACGAATTTCTTCATTTCAACTTACACCAGAAGCAGCTATTATCCTACCTTCTTTCCCCTCTTCCTGCTTTTTGCGCACTGCTTGTTTACTTCCATTTTGTAATCAAAATTGTTGTTGAGTTCGTTTGAGTGGGTGACTAGTATTGTGCTTATACTAGTCATAACGGACAGTTCTATCCTGGACACATCTCCGCTTTGGGGATATAACATTTAGCATTTTTAAGGAGTACCCGCGGACTATTGTGTTAAGGACAATTTGCTGAGCAAGTGGCCCTGTCCTTATGTAAATACCAATTCAGAGATTTTATTAACGTTAACATCTTCTTTTCTTTTAGTATTTTTATTATCGCAGATCCAACAGTATGATCATCCGGCTAAATTCTTAGTAACAACATTTTCTTGAAGAGCTCAAGACATTTTTCTGGTCTCTCATTTTGATCAAACCCTGCGATCATTGAACATGTCCTTGAAAGGCAACCTCTCGAAAACCAGATTTGTTTTCCTACTTATTTGCATTTGGAGTACACGGTGATCACTGATCAAGGAATTAGATATGCTTGTTTCGAGTCCAGGAAATTATTTGATCAAACGAGCATGTATCTCTTTCCCATAATATAAAGTTGAAGCCTTAGAAACGGAACTAAGTACACTACGGAAAGTAATATGATTTGGTTGTAAAGGATGTTTAGGCTGAAATTCTCTTCAACCCAAAACAACCAAAATCATTCATATTAATTCAGACCTAAAATTAACACATAAAAGAGAAGAGATTGAACACTGATTTAACGTGGTTCAGCCTTTAATGGCTTACATCCACGGGTTCTGAAATTATGAGGGTTTTATTGTTAATCTAGGTTACAAATACATGATGCTCCATTAGAGCTCTTAGTTGGATTCAGTCTTTTTTCTGTTGGAGAAGAAGCCTCCCCCTTCCTGTTCTTCTTCTTTCCCTTATAAACGAAAATCCTTCAGCTTGGGTCGATGAGTCACCCAACTTGGATCGATGAGTCACCCAACTCTCAATACGTGGCGTCCTCTAATCGTCACATATGTCGACCTAATCTTCTTATCCTACGGGACTGGTTCGATCCATGTTTCGATCCTTGGTACGATCCCTGCTTCGGACCTTAGTACGACCTTAGTACGATCCCTGGTACGATCCCTGGTTCGATCCCTGGTACGATCCCTGGTACGATCCAACAACATTTCGACCATGCATCGGGACATCTTGTGCTCCACTGATATTGCTGCCACGTGTCAGAGCAACTTTTTGATACTCACAACTTGCCCCCTTTTTCTTGAGAGTTATTTGAAGAAAAACTCTTAAGAAAATTACTTCAGTTACTTCTTGCTTGGCCTTGTCACGATAAGAGTATGAACCTGATCTATTCAAAAATAGAATTTTGTTGCAAAGCTTATACATAAGCGCATAATAGCGTGATAATATCATTTCATGCGTTTTAACCAAAAAGGATAAATTGATTAATAAACTATCTTTCATCCAATTATTGAATCTTGTATAAATGTATAAATCAATCAGGAATTCAAATTCAAAGTAACAATCGGAACGGGTCACATGTCAGGTTATTCATTGGGCGTAATTTTCTTTATACGCGCCAAAACCTATTTGCGCCAGACATTCCGATAATTGTGGTGGGTGGCATTTTAGCCTGTTCACCTTTCAATAAGAGTCCTTTTCATGACTTATACAAACAAGAAAAATTAAATCAAGAGAAAATTTTAAATCAAAGAAATAAAGGATACTTATCGTTAGTTGTATCGTTAAAGCTTTTCTTTCCTTGTTCGGGAAGTGATGACATCGCTTAGGGATCGAACCATGACGTCGGTCTGAAGTGTCCTGAATTTATAGCAATATCAAGAGGTCATTTAATTGTGGTGTTGCAAGTGCTCTGAACTTTTCCAGTAATTCCGACGTGTAATAGAAATGCGAAAATCTTCATGTGGTCAAGTAAAGATTGACTGCAATCAGCACATTCTTCATATATCTTGAATTAGATGCTTGTTGGAAACCTTGTTCAAAAACAACACTAAGATGGTCCAGTCAGCCAAGTTTTCGCTCCAAGCATTTCAAACAACATTCACTATCTAGTATCTTTCTGGGGTGGGTTATCTTTGATGATTAACAACAGCCAACTTGAGAGTTATTTGAAAGAAAAACTCTTAAGAAAATAACTTCACACAAATTTCATCTGAACCTTAGTGCGATCCATGCTTCGGATTAACAATACTTCAAATTTGTGCAACGGTAGCACTTCAGACTTGTGTATTTTCATGGCCTCGTCATATTTTTGTCCCTACAAAACATAATTTTATATATATACTGATCGTTGAGTTAAACATTTTTTCATGAGTACAATGGATCGAGATCCCACACATACGAAACAAACCCGAGCCAGGGGTAAGATACAGGGTTGGTCCCGAACCATACTCTGAAAAATGATAACCGGACTCTGAAAAATGAGTATTTTGTATCAAGACTCTTTCATAGGTTCTGCGACCTAATAGTCTTATCATGTCTCCAGCCACGGAGCTCGGTAGGAACACACGCTTAATTTATCTCGGGCATGGAGTAAATTAATGTGTCCCATAAATTTGCTCAAGCCACTGAGCTTAGTAGGATCACACGCCTAATTTATCCCTGGCATGGAGTAAATTATGTGTGATCCATCATTTTATTAAAAATCCTACATGGGTTCCCTCTTTGGGGATGCGCCCATTAGCCTTATTTCAAGACTTTTACATGAGTTCCCTCATTGGGGATGCACCCACTAGTCTTTTTTTGTCTCCTGAACGGAGAAATATCGGTAAAAAATATACCTGAAATTTAGATGAGAAGTATACTTGAAAAATCATCTAGATATTTCTCATTTCTCATTTCTTATTTAAGACATATCCCATATTCTTCTATATACATGAGAAGCATATATAGAAATAAAATATGACATATATTTTAAATAAGACATGAGAATTATCCAGATGAACATTCCGAAGTAATTGCTGTTTGAGAAATCTGAAGTATACGAATGTAGAAGTATTCGCCTTCCAGAAATATTTGATGATAGGTTGAAATAAATCCTCATTTTTGAATAATAATTTATGTTGGAGCGTTCAGATTGTCGCAAGAAGTATAAGAGGTATCGCCTTTCAAATAAGTTCAGAATAAATTGAAGTATTTTCCGAATACTCTTCGTGAAGTATGAGCCATTTGAAGTATCTATAAATCGTCGCCTTATGCTATGAAGTACAAGACAAATAACTGGCGAAAAGTATGGTATCTATTTGGCGTTAGTAGATTATTAAAATGAAATACCTAATTGGCGCGCAGTATTTACCTCATTTCACAGCTAAAAAATTTTGTTTCCTTATAGCATGCCCCCCAAGTGCATCATTATTGGATGGCTGCCGCATTTCCGAAATGTCCTTCCTAGTTATCTTCACACTTCATAAAAATGTCTTAAACATTTCATAGTATTAAATGAATGTAAACTAAAAATGATCTTCATACTTTTAATTGCATACCATAATTAAATATAATCAAACAAATTGAAATTTGTTCAGATTAATCATCATGATGCATGATATCACATGCGATTCAGATACTATTGAAATCATTTGATCAATTCATACTGTATGATAGATGATGTGCATATAAACCAAATAAGCTCATGCTTTTTGAACAATGAATTGAAGGATGATAATCAATAATCATTCTTAAATTTAAAATTGCTACTTCTAATATGTAATTAATATTATAAACTTTATAATCAAAAATTTAAAATAGATAATATATAATTATCTTTTCCGAAATGCTTGCGGATCGGTATATGTCTTTTGAAGCTTTGATAATAATTATCTAGCTATATCATCACTTTTTTTTTTCTTTTTTTTTTTTTTTTTTTTATAAAAAAGATAAAAAAGGAAACAAATGATAAGCAAAGAGATTTGGTCTGGTTCAACTGAGTTGGATCAAACTCAGTGAGTCGACTCACCGGATAGAAAATTCGGCAAAGTCTAACCTGTTTTATGGGTATTCCAGCCTGATTCAGGCTATTAGAATCTGTCTTTCCCTGCAATGATTCTTACAGGTTCATACTAACAGAAACATGATATATCAAAACATTTGATTCATATAATAAAAATAACTCATGTTATTTGAAAGGAGGCTATACACAAATATCATGTGAGCCTAAGCAATCTATAATTTGTTAATAGTAAAATGTATAATCCAGCAACTCAAATCAAAGAAATTGATTTGTAAACATCAATTCAAGGGAACTTCCTTTCATCAACTACAAAAGCAGTCAAGCACAATTGGATTGCAAATATGTGATAATAAGATAAGAGAATTCATTATTGAATCACACACAAATGATTATTGAAAATTAAAAATGAACTCATGCCTCTATTCACAATGTAAGATTAGGAATACTTATTTTCGGAAGTTTGTCCATTAGCAGTAGCATATACGCATCATTGGAAGGATCCCATGTGAAGCTTTGAGGTGGATAAACCAAAATTGCACAGCAGCTGTTCCCATGTCTACAGACAAGATGTCTGGTTACATATGCAGTACTCTCTTTGCGGCTTGGAACCTCTGCCCAGAATTCCTTGTTGTCTGTGGACCAAGATCTTGGAGTTGAGGGCAGTAGCATCAGTTCACAAATCCATATTAGTACAATTCTGCACTCAATTCGCAAGTTTATATTAGTCCAGTTCTATTATGGCTCATTGGCTTAACATTCTAAATGGTTCAAATGTGAACTGGAAAACAAAATATGTTCTTAAAGAATTCAGATTTGATATTAAGATGAACATAATAGATGCAGGCATGTACACCACTTTGCTTATAATACTATTTATGTATGTAAGAGCTGCAGAAGAGTTGAATCAATCAGAAAAGATTAGGCTACTAACTTAAAGCATGATTCAACTTAAACAGGTAAGTATTCACGCAAACGAGCTTATTAAGATGCCGGTTCACACACTATAGACATAAATATTCAATCAGCTAAGGAGCTTATTGAGATGTTGGTTCAAATGAGTTATCTGAAGTCCAATATGCCACATATGTTGATTCATATACATGTGTACTAGAAAATCAGATGAGACAACATATCGTGACTTAAGTAGGGGGTTGGACATTGAGTTTAAGATGTTCATTCGCAGATTGCATTCAAGGGTTCAAGAGAGTACAAAATCATAGTTGTATCTAGCTAAGCATGCTCAAACAGTCCAATACAGGAGTTTAAAAAGCAGATTCAATACAGGAGTTTAAAAACTACTACTTGATAAGTCAAGTTGGCAAACAGTTGACAAGTTTTAGATTCAAGTGCAAATCTAAGTTTAAACACAGGTGAACATGGTTCAAAAACAGGTTGACATCCTGGTTCAAAAACAAGTTCAACACATACTATTAGGAAATGTTGAGAATGATTGTAAAAACAGGTTAAGTGCAACTGTTAAAACATGTTGACGACAATTTAGTTGACAGCACAATTTAGTTTCAAATCTCAAAGAGGTGTTGTCAACAAAAAATTATTTTACATACACTAAGTCATTGAGCATTAGGAAACCAAATCAAAACAGGAATCAAAAGAAAAACAAATCGTTTTTAACAAGAATAGAGGAGGAACCCCTACCTGAAATTCAGAAATAGCATTAAAATAGAACCATTTGATAATCAAAAATCACATGCCCTTAAGAAGTAAATCAGTAGAACATGAGTCTTTTGCAAAGATGATTTAAGTTTCCTGTTTATAAGCTATAACATGTTTAACAACTTTTATATTCAATCTTTCTGGTATTATGCCTCATGTAAAATGACTTAACTGCATTCATTAATGGGCTAATGTTGCTCATGTAAACAGATACAAGCACTATCAGTTCAATAAAAAATATCTGAAAATTTTGTAGGTTTGGTCACTAGTTGCTGTAACATGTATCAGGTATTTAAAAAATCTATTAAGGCAGTTAAGAATAACCAACAATACTAAGTACCTAAGCTTTATGAACTTGAAGTAAAATTTATATTTCATACTCATGTGTAATCATGTGAGTTTAGAATAAGATTTTGGCATTTATGCATTTGCTTTAAAGTCTTTTAAAGCAACATTTACTTGTAGTCAGAGTTGGTGATACTTAGCCTTCTGGAAGTAAGGCACCATTTGCGGCACTTGGTTTTAGTCTGGACTTGCTGTAATTTTGTGTCTTTTTACAGGTGAATCGGAATTCTATATTTAAAGTGTCTATCCTGGATCTAAACCAGAAAATGAGTATGCTACATAAATGTCAGTTATAACAATACAAGAAAGTATAGAATGAGATTGAGATTGAATTACACTTAGCTTCGTGTGTAACTTGCATCCTTGAGGTTATTCATAGCTCAAGTACAAAAAGATAACTAATGGAGTGATATTCATTTGCATATTAAAGTTGTATATAAAGCTTCAGATATTGAAGCTGATAATGTTACAAGACAGTTACTCTATCAAAATGTTTTCCTGAATAAATGACTATATGAATCAATTCTGACTTAAGAATTTTAAATCAATCAACAGCAAAATGGAGATTTGATAGTTGACTTGACATTTATACTTATGAATTAAAATTCAATAGGGAAATGTAAGCATGAAACTTGAAGTATGCTCAAGAAAGCTAGAACTAGAATGCTAAAGAACATGCTGTAAGATGCATTCAACTGGCTTTTAATTAGGATTATTTGAGTTGTAGATATTCAGGGTAACATTATGTAAATGTATTAAAATAAGACTTGACCACTTGACCTAGAGCATGATTTGTATGTACTAGGTTACAACTATATAAGTTGACTTAAAGCAATCATAATGCATTGTCTGATAGCTTGAGTATTTCTGCCATCTTTGGATTAATCATTCTTAGGAAATGTATTCAGAAATAAAGATACTTAGCTCTTTTAAAGAGATTTATTATGAAAGTTGCAATATTTCAACTGTATGAAGAATTGTCTTCAAGCAAGTCATTTGTTGGTATGAGCAAGAAATATCAGTTGAGCTTCATCCTCAATTTTTCCTGTAAACAGAATTTAAAAGAGAAAACAATCGATGTCTAATAAAACCAGTTAGTGATAATTTATGAATTATGCACTGAATTGATGTTGTAAGCTCCAAATTCTTGGGTGCGATAGAATTCAGGTGAGGGAGAATGGAGGCAAAGCTTCTCTTTAGGCTCGGTGAGCGAGAAAGCTTCTCTTCAGAATTGGGTAAGTCTGATTCCAAAACACGCCTGGAAGCTTCTGTAATGTTATTGTAACAGTGCTTGCAAACCTGCCCCCAAATTGTTTTGGTATGACTTTGCAGAGAGCATTGGTGCTTGCGAAATTCTTGGTGAAGAATCTGCGTTTCAGGTAATCTATCGAGCACTTTGTATGCATGACTGGTGTTGTAAAGCATTGAACATCTCCTGTTAATTTCTAAAGCATTTAAACATTCCCTTCCCTGCGACAATCATGTCTAACACAAACCCACATTTGTAAAAGGGTTTGATATCCATTTAAAGAGCTTTTGAATTGCCATTTGAAGAGAAGAAAATCCTTATTAGAGAAATAGGAAATTAGGAAATTTCTCAAGAGAAAAGATATGAAATCAAATATTTAACTGCATCCTCCAAATCTAGTTTAATGAAGTAGATTTTTCAGATTAATAAAACAGTTGACTCAGTATTACAACGAGTCTAAAACTTTAGTAAGCTTTATTTTCTGGTTCAGTTGTAAACAGATGAAAAATCATCAAATGAAGCCATGAATTGAAAACTAACGAAAATCAAACAAAACTATGGGTACTGGAAACATAGTTATGTTGATTCCAAATCTAAAAACCGATTGTTAAATAGGGTTAAACATGAAGATATCTTTTGATTAAGTTATAACCATAAATTGATCAAAAAATTTGAATGAAATTGATAATTTGGGTTTTTTTGAAAACCTGTAGAATCAGTTTAGAGAATTTTGAATTTGAGTTCAAATTAACAGAGATTGAACTTATCTTTAGATTGTTTGTTGTAGTTGAAATCTGTTACTACTTTTGATTCCTGATAAGATTGAATCTGATATTCCTGTTGAATTTCGGTAATTGCATGTCAATCTTCTCTGAACACCATCAAACTTGATTATGACAGGGGTTTGCTCCATCGTTGGTGGTATCAATAATATCAGTTCAGGTCATCTAAATTGGGGAAGAACGAGAACCTTATCTTTCAATTTCTCCATTAAATTAGCTTCAAAACTTTAATTCAATCACCACCCATTTCTTCTTCACCCATCAGTAGCATAATACCATTACCAATTGTATGTAAATTTAAATTTGATTCTCAAATCACTAATTTCGATTGAACTCAGAAAACCCTAAATTTTCAATTCTCAAATCTTGGTGTTACAGGTTGGATAAATCCATTTAACCGACCCCTCCTTCTAGCGCCAAATTATTTGGGCTGAAATTCTCTTCAACCCAAAACAACCAAAATCATTCATATTAATTCAGACCTAAAATTAACACATAAAAGAGAAGATATTGAACACTGATTTAACGTGGTTCAGCCCTTAATGGCTTACATCCACGGGTTCTGAAATTATGAGGGTTTTATTGATTAATCTAGGTTACAAATACATGATGCTCCATTAGAGCTCTTAGTTGGATTCAGTCTTTTTTCTGTTGGAGAAGAAGCCTCCCCCTTCCTGTTCTTCTTCTTTCCCTTATAAACGAAAATCCTTCAGCTTGGGTCGATGAGTCACCCAACTTGGATCGATGAGACACCCAACTCTCAATACGTGGCGTCCTCTAATCGTCCCATGTGTCGACCTAATCTTCTTATCCTACCGGACTGGTTCGATCCATGTTTCGATCCTTGGTACGATCCCTGCTTCGGACCTTAGTACGACCCTGGTACGATCCCTGGTACGATCCAACAACATTTCGACCATGCATCGGGACATCTTGTGCTCCACTGATATTGCTTCCACGTGTCAGAGCAACTTTTTGATACTCACAAAGGATGTCCTAATTCGATCATCCTACTGGAAAACTCAATTGCAGTCTCTTCTTCCCCATTCTGTTCGTTCCCTGAAATGATTGAATTCCAAGAGATAATACTCTTGGCATTGATTGTAACAAGAGAATTACCCACCATCGTGTCATCAAATTCACCATCCATCACTAATCATACTAGCATAAGTAAACTTTGTGGGTATAACACATCCAGTCAAAAACATACAGCTAATTAGCTAAACATTTCAAATGCCTCCATTTCAATGAAATTCAATGCAATCGTCTCAATTTAAAAGGACTGAATTTTCAATTTCTCCACTTTTCCCTGATCTCGTTATAATTCATCTTTGATTATCCCATATTTAGCTTTTTTGTAGACCCCTCACCGTGAAAACGATCATCTATATTTGGATTTACAATTGAAATATCAAATTTTTATTATATTTGTTCAATTTGACGCAATCGCCTCAATTCAAAAGGGTTGTTTTTCTAATTTCTTCAATTTCATTACAATTTTAACTCATATTTGCCCAATTTGGATTTGCGTTAGTCTAATTTCTCCAATTTGACTTAATGTCTTCAATTTTAGTCGAATTCATTTGAATTTCTTCTCGTTTTTTTCTTCCACTAATTTAAAATTTTCGTAATTATTTCCTCCAACTCCATTACAACTCCACCCCAATTGGTCCAATTATTTCCTCTTCTATTTGTATTTCCATAATCTTGCACATATTGGATATTTAGTGGGTCTTTGGGCTCAGATATGGTGAATCGTTATGTTAGATAGTGTGTCTCTGCTCAAGCTCATAAGTCAACCGTGGACGTTTTATGAGACTCTGAAGCGACCTAGACCAGTGTATCCCCTAGGGATGTAAGTTATGTATCGTGACTAGTTGTGCCTTGAGGACCAAGGGCAGAATAACTCTATCTTGAGAACTGAGTTTTGTCCGTGTAGAACTCCGTCTGCATGGATCGCGCCTCTGCTGGCTTGATTGAGTCCTTTTAGCTCGGATTGAATCAATCTCTCCTCATACGTCGGTCTACGTCATAAGTCCTGAGGCAAACCTTGAAACGATACCCGTTGCCCATTTTCTGGTAAAATACTATTTTACCCCTAGCTTGAAAGCTGATGAAAATAACTATTCTGTCATCGATTTGTAAAATGATCATTTACCCCTGGTCAAAATTTTTTCCCAAAATGATTAATTTTCCTTCGTCGAAATTTTACCGTCTAAATTACTTTATCTAACGGTGGAAAAAAATATCGTGACAACTTTCATATGACGCAAAAGAAATTGGTGCTGACTAGATGGCAATCTGGGATTGGGTCGACGTAGTGGAAATAATTCCCAACGGAGGTTCCCGACGACTTTCCAATAAAATATTTAGGCGATCATTTCCGAAAAAATTGAACATGTGACCGTTTTCCGATGAAACTTAGCCGGTGCCATTTCCCGACGAAACTGCAACGACCACTATTCCCCAGCAAAACTGCCTCGACGACAGTTTTGCGGTGAACCTAGATCAATGACAGTTTTCGATAAAATTGGGTCAACGGCTGCTTTTCGGCATAACTGGGCCAGTAGTTAGGTAGGAAACTGGGCGGGCAAACTTAAATGGCTACCCAGAGAGATGTCTGGTCCAAATTAAGGCAATTTAACATATGATAGTACACTACGACTAGCTAAGGCTTGTCTTAAAGCTACGTTAATAATGAAAAAATGAACCTACAGCGGTTGTTTTTTGCTATAAGGAATCCAGTGCAAAAATAAATCATTTTATAGTGCTTGCTCTTAGATCTAGTAGCCGACAAACTAATGGACCTTGAAAAAATCTTGGTTAAAACTACAAATAGCCTTTACCTGTAACGTCATAGTAGATTGCTTGGAACTGTTAAAGGCTATTGATGGCTTAAACTATGAAAAGAAGAAAAAGAATGGGAAACCATTCTGCTCTTTTCTGAGATAGAATTGTCCGGTGATAAAATACATGGCTGTATTGCTGTACAATAGAACGCGTGCTAAATAAAGTTTATACGCTGGATGCATGACCATCACATTTGTGCAAATATATTAAGAGTCTTTATGAACTAGAATATGTGTTGAATGATGTCTACCATTTGAGACTTTTTCCAAAAGCAAACAGTTAGCCAATGAAAAATGGTATCCCATTTTACAATTTACCATGATTGATTCAAAGAATTAATAGACATTAAGAGGTTCATTATCATTTCTTGCCTACTACAAAAATGGATATATTTGATTTGTTTAATCCTTATTTCTTCCATTTGCACATTCAAACTCACCTACTCGTATCCGACCAAAAATTGTGTTCAGTATAAATAGGTCATGGAATTCTGGGTTCACTTATAAATTTTTCCACCATATCTAAGTAAACAGTTGCAAGAGAAAATGTCTAAGTCAGTCATGGATAAAGCATGCACAACTATCTTCTTTATTCTTCTCATTCAGTCTGGTTTTGCTCACAGTAACAAACACTTAGAAAAGAAATTACCATGCAAAACTTTTACACTATACCTCCATGACACCCTATTTAATGGCAAGAATGCAGCTAAGGCAACATCATCAGCAGTAACTAATGCTACGGGTATTAGCAACTTTCATTTTGGAGAACTTGTAGTGTTTGATGATCCATTAACCCTGGATCAACATATTTCGTCTAGCCCGGTGGCTAGAGCTCAAGGTTTTTATTTCTATGATATGAAGATTAAATACAATGCCTGGTTAGCATTTTCGATAGTGTTCAATTCTTCTGATTATAAAGGAATTTTGAATCTTATGGGTGCGGATTTGATGGATCAAAAGACAAGAGATATATCTGTCGTCGGCGGCACTGGTGATTTTCTCATGACCAGAGGGATAGCAACGTTGAAAACGGAAGCAGCCCAAGGATTTGTTTATTTTCGTCTCCGGTTGGATATCAAACTTTACGAGTGTTACTACTAGTCGTTCTACATATAGTTGTTTTTTATTTTCATTTTGCGTGCATGATTACTACTAGTTTATCTAATTGTAATTTCTTTTGAATTGATGTTGAATTCATTTTACTTTTAATTGTTTCTTTTTTAGATTTATTTCATGATTACTAGTACTATATATCAAAAAAAAAATTACTCATTCAGTTTCTAAAAAACAAAAATTTACTCGTTCCGTTTCTAAAAAATAGATAAGATTTTTTGTTTTTATATGTTAAAAATATAGGTCGGTTTTTTTAAATATAAAGTTAAATATTGTAGTTTTATTATTTTATCCAGAATAGAACCACATCTCTGTTCTTTAACAAGTTAGGGACCATTTCTCTTTCATGTTTTTCTCCTTAAAGAGACCACTTTTTTCTTTAGAATAAATTAGGAAAAAACATTTAAAAAAAGTTTAAATGATGGGTTTTCTTATTTCTTGTGCAAAATCAAACAAGTATATTTCTTAGGAAACTGAGGGAGTAGAAACTATCATTTGATCATAATATAAATATTATTGTGTTAGTTTGGTTCCGTTGACCTGGTCAAATTGCATTTTGGTCCTTTTAAAAATATAAAATATTTTTTTGGTCCAAATATTACTGTTTGGTCCTAAGTTGAACATTACCTACTCAGAATGACGTCATCATTTTTTAAACTAGTGTCAGAAATACCTTTTTTTCTCTCTTATTTTTCTCTCTTAAACGATAAGTTAAAATTTAATAAATTTTATATATTCGGAAAGTCTTGACGAGATCTACAAAATGAGTACCACTTTCACTATTTATTGAAGCTTTAATTTTTATGTTATCGTTTAGCTAAAGATAAACTATAAAATGAACTATCACTACGAGTTCATTTTACAGAAGGAACGGCTAGAATTGACTAACATTGTAATGAACTAACTGTGCGAGTTCATTTTACATCATGAGCTACCATTACATGCTAGAATGAACCATTATTACGAGTTCAATCTACAAAACGAACTACTAGAATTGACTAGTATTGTAATGAACTAACTTTGCGAGCTCATTTTATATCATGACATGCTAGAATGAACCAAAATTACGAGTTTATTCTACAAAATGAACTGCATTGACAAACATTGTAATGAACTAACTTTACAAGTTCATTTTACATCATGAACTACCATTACATGCTATAATGAACCACTATTAAGAGTTCATTTTACAAAGTAAAATGCGAGATGAACTCTCATCACGGGTTAATTCTACCAAATGAACTGCTAGAAAGAATTATTATTGTAACGAACTAACTTTGCGAGTTCATTTTACAGAATGAACTACCATTAGGAGTTCATTCTACAATATGAACTGCTAGATAAACAACCATATTAGTTCATTCTACAAAATGAACTGATATAATGAACTACCATTACGAGTTCATTCTACACAATAAACTGCTAGATTTGAACTACCAATATTACGAGTTCATTTTACAAAATAAAATGCTAGAATGAGCTACCATTAAAAACTCATTTTACAAAATTACCGCTATAATAAACTACCAACATTACGAGTTCATTCTACAAAATGAAATACTATAATGATTAATGAATTACCAAGATCACGAGTTCATTCTACAAAATGAACTATCATACTCTATAACGGTGTTTATTCTTGAATATGAAATACCGTTACAAATATAGAAAAGATTAAAACTTCAAAAAATATTACAATTGATACTCGTTGGATAAATCTCGTCAAGAGCTTTCCGAATGTGTAAGATTTGTTAATTTTCGACTTATGATTTGAGAGATGATTTATTTTCAAGTTTTTTTCTATATTTTAATAAGAGAGAAAAAATAAGGGAGGGAAAGGTTATTAGTTATTTTAACATTTTAGAATAAATAAGGACAAAACTAAACTCCCTTACTTGTCGGTGGACCAAACTAATTTGGGATCACTTAAAATTAGACCAAACCGAAATTTTCCTAGAAAAAATTCCCTCTCCCTCTCTCTACATAAAAGATTTTTTAAGAAAAATTTGCAAAAGTTCTCTTCTACAATTTTGTTCATCTCCAAATCTTGATCTACTAGGATTTTATCTTTAGATATCATATTTTCCGAGTAGATTTGGGTTTTGTAATTAGTATTTCATATTTTCAATAAAAAAAAGTCACATTCTTTGTGATTTTAGGTTTTAGAGTTTGTATTTTTTTATGTTACTGTTAATATCCCATGGCTACTTCATACCATATAGTTGTACTTATATTCGCCATAAGTGCGATTTCCTCTATCCTTCGGACGTTTTAATTGGAACTCGATGATATATTCAAGTATATCTTTGAAGACAATCAATTTCGGTGTGACGATCATCAAGATTCAATCCAACAAGATTAATGGCTACTGGAATTGGTTATGATAATGATAGCTAGTGTAAATTATTCTTTTTATAAATGATTTTCTCTTAAATGAAAAAGAAGAACTTTCTAAATGGTGGATGCATAATCAAAACACCATCTTTCATATTACATTGATTACTTTTGTCATCAATGATTATGTATTTTGTTCTATTACAATTTTTATGTTGTAATATTTTTTTTTTGGTACTTTTATGTTGTATCTATTCGTTGTACTTGAATTAGCATGTTCAGAGCATCTTCAATAGAATATCTAAAAAAACTAATGTCACCTAGGATTTTAGAGATACTCTCTAAAAAAAATCTCTCCAGTAGTAGTTGGATGGTTAAATATCTATTTGATTTAACAACCTGAGTTTAAATGAGAGTATCTATTTTTAAAGACTCTCATCCATACGCACGTCATATATTTTAAGGGTTTAAAACTGTTATTTTGTTAATTGTCTTTATAAAAATAGGATAACTGGATACATATCCAAACTCCACTAGAGATTGTTTTTTAAATATAAAGATATCTCTAAATTTTATATGGATCATATTAATAAAATTTATTTTTAATTAGTATCTATATATGATACATATTCAAACACCATTAGAGATGCTTTTATATATATCTTCCAATTAATATATTCTGAAGAGATATTACTTTTCTTCGGTTTAAAAAAAAAGAAAAACACTACATATTCCTCTTTGCCTGAATTGCCACAACCATATAAGTTCAAGATAAAATGAATGGATCTGTATGATTCAGCCCTTGTATCACCAAGAAGCAATTAATATATGGTATCTAAATTCTTGACTCTTGACCAAGGAGTATGATCACTGATTTTTATTTGTCATTTATGCTTATTTATATTTTATTACCCATACTTTGGCAAAAACTTTTATGGTTATCAGATATTCTGAAATCTTTTAGTAACGTATTGGTTTGTACCCCTTTCGGGAAAAAGAGGCATATTCCGTAAAACTTCTAAAGTACGAATAAAATATTGGACTGGGTTATATAGACATTAAAAGTTTTAGATAATTATATCTTTTATTTTTAATTATTATTTTTAATTTTTTCTCTCTCCTACGTATTTTTCTCTCTTCAATTGAAAATTTACCGTAAAAAAAATCATAACTTACCGGATATAAATTGGATTTTTAATAGAATTTATACTTTTGGAATAAGTTTTTTGATGATTTACAAAACAAGACCCATTATTCATATTAAATTTAAAAATAATAATTATTTAAACACTAGTTAAAATGGACCCGATACATCATGATTTAAATTAAAATAAGAGAATTTATTTTAAAATAGCAAAGATGTATCCGAATACATCTCGGGTTAAGCTAAGGTAGAGAAATTATTTTAAAATAGCTAAGATGTATCCGGATACATCATGAGTTAAACTAAGATAAGAAAAATTATTTGAAAATAGGTAGGATGTATCCAGATAAATTCCAGGTTAAACTAAGTTAGAAAAATTATTGAAAAATAGCTTAGGTGTACCTGGATACATACTGAATGGAACTAAAGGTAGAAAACTATTTATTTGAACATAGGTAGATTGTACTCGGATACATCTCGGATTAAACTAAGGTAGAAAAAATTCCTTTTAAAAAATACTAGGATGTAACTAGATACATCCCGATTAAAATTATTTGAAAAATTATTTCCTCTCAACACCTATTTCCTGTCAGAATATGTATTATGCACTCATACGCAATCTGGCCAAAACTTATTTCCTATAAGAATAAGCGTTATGCACTTGGATATAACCTAGCTAAAATCTATTTTTCTGTCAGGATATACATTATGCACTCATAGATAAATCTAGCTAGGTTTATCCTAGTGATACTCATTCAAGCCTTTCCACAAGCACTTTGTGTGCGAGAAACTGATGATCCAGAGATTAATTTGTTGTTGATTTCCTAAACCTATTATATCTCATTCCCTGCAGCATATTCAAATCCGAGATTATCTAATTGATAACCATAATCGATAATTGGCACATAAACTCTACAAATCATTACTAGATTCAAATTAATTACCATTGTGGTTCTTAACTAGAGTTTTATGCTGAAAACCTTAAATCTGAAATGAAAGAAGATGGAAACTAAGAAACTAAATTGAAGATAATGTGTGTTACTTACATGGTATTATGATTATCATCATCACCAAAGAAATGAGAGTAATCAACTTCTTCAATTTATAATTTTTCCATATCAAGTTGTCTTAATCATGCATCCTTAAATTCAAATGGGGAACAGAGTAAATCAAATGAGAAGAGGGTACTGGACTAACGAATATTCCTAATTTTACTGACCACCAGCTGTTGATAACTTAATAAATTGCAAGAAAAAAAAGAAAATTATTTAGACATTATATCAAACAAAATAAGATGCTTCCGTCTACAGTGATGTGCAGACAAGTCCGTAATGAAAGAATGCTCATAATTGAAGATTCAGTTTGTGAGGCATGTAGTTCTCCTATTAGAGAGAGTAGTTTTATCAGTTGTTCTCAAATTAATTGGTTAAAATATCCACTTTGGTTATTAGAAAAACATTTCAAAGAACCTTGGATATTTAAAAAGTATCAAACTTTAGCAGTTCTTTAGATCAAAAATTCAAAACCAAGGGTTATATATATAATTATTCGCTTTTTTACAGGGTTCATGTTGATTTTCCTCTTGAGGAACTTTTCTAATGGTTGTTTCTTCACATGAGTCAGTTAGACTATTAGAAGAACATAATAACTTGATTGGGAGATAAACCATGTGATATGAACTTTTCCATTGTGCTTATCATATCACAACTTTCAGCTTCTAGATGTATGAGAATTTTTTTGCTGGAAGTGCTCATATTACTGTAAGTCTGTAAACTTGTTTATTTGATGATTTTGTTAGTTATATGACATCTGTGTACCTGTACAGTTTATGGTTATTGTTTTTGTTTTCAAATATCGATGTTCAGAAGAAAAAAATGCGAGGGGAATGACTCGTGGCATTACGCTCGATGAAGGCCGATCTTATAGACCCATCACTACTTAAAGCTCTCTCGCGTGATGGAGAGATTATGTGACTATTAGTCTGGGACAGTACAATACCTTAAGTTAACTGTGACTATTAGTCTGAGACAGTACAACACCTTAAGTTAAGGTGTTATATGTACCGTATTAAATCACTATTGTCTTGTCTTTAAATTTTAATATATAATATTATATCGTAAATATGTTGGCATGATATATTTTACACATCTGATTACTTTTACTATTGTGAACAATATGTATGATTTTGCTTATCAAGTTATGTATGGCGAGTGCCTGATCGAATTGATCGGGTCATGTAGGAATAAGGTTCAAGTCTATCGGTCTGTTAGGATGCCTCAGCTGCATACATCACTGCACTTTCACTTGACACCTATCGTAATGATAAACGGCTCGTCTCGCCGTGACTTTCTCTTGGATTCTCAAAACTTCTGTCGCTCCATCCCCGCAGGGGCAGAGAACCCGTCGCTGTCTCGGCTGTGTTACCGGAGGCTTTGGGAAGTCGGAATAGGAGAGCACTCATCTTGGGGTGGGCTTACTACTTAGATGCTTTCAGCATATGTTCTAAGAGAAAATAAATTTCTCTTATCAAGTAGGTATATATGATTTGGTCGACAACTTTGTCCTAGAGAATTCAGGGTGACTGTGGTCTGCATTCACACGTCCATCCATGCATTATCCATCTGTCGGAAGTTTTATTCATATTGTTCCTTTTATTCATATTTTATTTGATTATGTTGATGAATTGGGATGACTACTCTTATTTGCGGAATTATTTCCATCGGTGAATTTAGGGACTGGGGTTATATTTTTCTTTAAGGAAGAAAAAGTTTGTGTAAAATTAGTATTCATAAGAACAGAAATACAAAGTTATATGGATCCAAATTTACACCTTTAAATTTGTAAGTAAATTTTAAGGTGATCTCATTTTTAATATTCTCTCTGTTTAAGGAAAATAGTTATTTTTTCTTTAAATTTTTATTCCAGCAAAAGAGTTACTTTTATTTTTATTAGGATAAATTTTTAAAATTACCCTTTTTTAAAGTTTTCTTCATTTTCCATCATCTTCTTTATTTGAGAGTAAATTTGGAAATAAATTAGAAAACTACTCTCTCCCATCCTTGTCTTAATAATTATACAAATAGGAAAAATAACTCTTTTCCTAAAACGAAGGAAGTATTATATTTAACTTTCATATAATGAACTGAGTGGTAATGGAACTGGCACAAGGGTTACATAACACTGCAGTATGCCTTTGATGTGCTTTCTCTAAATTCTATTGTGCAATCAATATACTTACTGCGGTCCCAAAAAATGTGTACCGCAAGTGTACCAAAAAAAATGTGCACCCTAAGATTTTTTTTATGCTACTTCTTCCGTCCCATATATAAAAGAAATTAGATTTTAATTGTCCCATTAGATAAGAGCGACTCTCAATTTAATATACCCTTATTTATTATGTATGGATATTTATGAAATCCAATTTTTTTTTCTTACTCTTTCCCTCCCACATATATAGGTGGAGTTTTGATATTTTTCTGTCCCATTAGAGAGGCGGAAATCTTATTCCAAAAAGATTTTTTCCACAAATACCCTTATTTATAATACTTTATTTCGAAGCATTCTTATTTATAATATATAAGTATCATCACAATTAAATTTATATTTCTAACATTGGGAATATGATCAAGGGTAAAACAAAAAAATCAACA
>JAJJMC010015776.1:112483-162041 GCA_023531435.1 Papaver californicum | reverse complement strand
AGTACAACAACAAAATTAAAACACCACAAACAACAGCGTTAATATCCTGGTCTGGATCAAACATGAATTCACCTTCCCATTTCATGAGGTAACAGAATACAGGCTCTTCGACAGGGTAGATGCCTGTTTATATAGACAATTTTAACTAAAAATGAACAATGAACAAATTATATGATCAACATAGCACGACAGACCACAAAAGTTCATAAATTAGAGTTGTCCCTAAACTGGGATATAACACATAGGTTCTGCTTTAAAACTAGGATTGCATAGAAACCGACCGAAACCGAAGGATCGGACTGAAACCAACGAAATCAAACCGGAACCGGATCGGAACTGAGGAGCTCGGGACGGATACCGGTACAAAAAAAGAGAACCAAATACACCAAGATACCAGGTACAGGTTCTACCTAGGAACCGACCCGAAGATACCAAATGTTTTTAACCGTTGATTAGATATTAGAATTTTAACCTCATCCGTCTATTTGACAAGATCATCTCAATGGTTCTATAGAACTGACATTAGCTTAGTCATTCATTTGCATTCACAAAATTTAGTCCTCCTGGTGAGGTAGTTTTCTTTCATGAAGTCCAAAATAAGAGATGGCTAAACATCTCATCAGAACTTTCTTTTAGATCTTAGCAGATAACGTTATCGAGCGTCTCCCAGTGAACCTGGGGTTGGGTGTTCTTCTGTCTAACACAAAGAAGAGACAGTCAGTCTCTAAAAGTTATCACACTTGACGGGAGTCAAATGACTACTTTACCTGATGAATGTAAGTTTTATATTTGGCGGTTGTACTATATGATTTACAGGTTAGTCATTTCTGTTATATATTGAACCTTGACAATATAGTGATTCTAACCAGACTGAATTATCTGTATGTAGTGGGCATGCTGGTCATGCTTGAGCGGCTATCCATTTCAAGAAATTTATTGACAGGTTTGCCTGAAACTATAGGAAACTTGCGCAGTGCGAGTGTTCATTATGTAGTTATCTGTTGATCTCTATCTACATTTAATACAACATCTACTAATCTCCATTTACTCCCATGGTTTTTAGCCATTTGACTAGCGAAACCATTGATAAAGTATTATTGTGAAATCTGCAGCTCCTTCATGTTATCTTTTGTATAATTTTGATTTTTGATAATTTTTGGTTTGAACCATTACTATATAAATATAGTATGTAATTTCATTTATCTTATTTGGTGATTCAGTTGTCGCTGTTAAATGTGTCAAATAACAAATTAAAGTCGCTTTCGGAATCAATAGGGAGTTGCTTCTTTATGGAAGAGTTACAAGCAAATGGTACACCTATCATTTTGCTTTATGGCCTGGTTTTCTATTTTCAACTACATGTTTCTTCTGTTTTGCTTTCTTGTTCTAAGAATTAGAACTATGTATGTACACAGACAATTACATTGATGAGCTACCTTCATCAGTTTGCAATTTGAAGTCCCTCTACTTAGATAATAATGGTGTCAAAGAGGTACAAAGTCATTATGATCAACATCCAATTACTGTGTTGTTTTTCCATTACCTACCTGTACCCCAAATAGCCACTTTTCAATTTTAGATTAGAAATAAAAAAAAAAACAAATAAAAAAAAACAAACAGGTATAGGACCGGAACCGTACTGGAACCAAACCAAGAAGACGGGTACGGTTTCAAAACCGAACCGAGAATATAGGGTACAAGGTACAAATACACGGGTAGAATACACGGGTAGATGACTATAGGGAGATACAGATACACGGTTCTGCCAATAACCCAGTCAGACCGACCTTTGTGCACCCTATTTAAAACTAATAATCATTTCTAGTATTACTAGAACAATATGGATCATGTTCGGATCCATACAAATTTATCTACACCCATCTATATACCTATTTCAACATAGGTGTTGAGAACAAAACACAGCACAGTTCAAACCCTGTGCAGGAAAAGCCCAACAACTTTCAAGTCTCTGTCTACTTGACAGATAAGGAAACACCTACCAAATGCAACAAAATACACAAAATAAACATTAACCAAAACAAATCCAACATACATGAAACAAACACAAGTTGATTTAAGCTAATCCAAAATAGACAAAGAAAGTATAGGTTGATTAAAACTAACATAGAACACATCAAAATTCATATTATGAAACAAATACAGGTTGAACACATCAACTTGTTGCCATATTCAAAATTAAGAGATTTGAAAAGGCCCAGAGAATTGCTTGTTACTATTGCCAACCTTCAATGCAAATACAGGTTGAACACATCAACCTGAGCGTCATAGGAATTCGACGATTTTGCTCTGCAAATTGGCTTTTATTTGAAACATGAGCCCTAAAGCTTAGTTAAAGTGCTAAGGTGTAGCTGAATTCAAAAACTACCCAACTGAAAACAGACATTTCTTAGGGTTCTAGATACTAGAAACGTCAGACTATAGTCTACAAAATAAAACAAAAGGAAGATGAGTAGAAGGGTTGCTAACTGTGTTCAAGGAAGAACTGTTTTAAGGTTCTTCTCATACATCAATCTTTCAACTGACCAACAGCATGCTAATCTGTCTTATTTCTACTGAAAACATGGTACTTAAAAATGAAAACAGGTATAAAAAGTACAAAATGATTTGAAAGATCTGAAATGTGGTACTTATGGTGAGAATAGTAGCATGCTTTTGTCATACACAGTGAAACGGCTAAAAGCCTGAAACCTTAATCATTCTCTTCTCTTGCACATCAAGGTTCCCAAGGGTACAAGAGAAGTGTGGGAAGCATTGACTGTTCGATTATTCTGTCCTGGCCAACAGTCAATACTTCTCATACTTCTCTTCCACCCTTGGGAACCTTATTCATGTCTGAAGATTTTCTCAACAACCACTTTGATAAGAATTTATGCTCATCTATAACCTGACTTTCCAAACGATAGTTCACCTTCCCCATCCTTTAATTTACTAGATTCTCATTTCTAACTCTTGAGGCTAACCAATCTGTCACTTCTAGAGGCCAAATTGAGTACACTGTATTTGTATATCAATCATCCGGATGTTTAGGTGCAGAAAATTAGCAGAAAATTAGATTCAATCATGTCAACAAAGAAAAACAAGAGGTAAACAAGCAAGCAATTTACTGTCACATGTATAAGTTTCAATAAACATGATACTAATCATGCAAAACAACCAGAGAATTACTTAGCATGATATCATACAGATCTAAGATTTCGGTGACAGATAATCGAATTAAATCAAAGCAACAACAAAAAACCAAGATGTAAGCACTCAAATTAACAAAACACACAATCACTTTGACGTTTCACAAAACAAAATTGCCTAAACATGATACTAATCATACCAAACAATCTGACAATTATTAAACACGATCTTATTAAATCATACAAATTGAAAAGAAACTAAAAACATGATGATCTTCATAGTAATTGAAAAACTAAAAGGAGAAACCCTAACCTAATTCGGCGATTAGAAAATCTCCACAAACAGAGCTTCTTCGGAAAAAATAGTTAGTAAATGAAAAATTATGAGGCGGCCTCACTGCTTGTAAACTGTTTAATACGATTAGGGTTTTATTCTCTATCGTTCGATGATATTACAATGATTTATCGTTGACCGTTCATTTGATTTGCTAATGTGAAGTTGTGGACCGCCTCATACTATACTAATTAAAATAACTTTATTAACCTTTTAAAATTATGAAAATATCAAACAAACCCTAAAGCACATGTTGCTCAACTGATTAATCCTGTTTGATGGTAGTGATTATCGATGGTGGAGTTTGTGCAAGGATTCATCGATGGTGTTTGAAGGTTTTTCATGGTGATTGTGAAACATGATCCATTTCACAAGTGTTCTTAAATTAGAAGATAATTTGATGACTTTTATCAACATCATGGTGTTTTGATCGAAAAGATGGTTATATGAAGATGGAAGTTCAGGTATGAGCTTCAAAATAATTCTACAGAAATATAAAGATAGTGTACACCGGATGGTAGTGATTCTTTGTTTGATCGTCTCATGCTTGATAGCATGATCCGAGGTGGAGAATTATACGTTTATTCGGTGGTCAAAGAAGTTTGAGTTTTGGTCAAACTTTATTTGTGTAAACTTGTTCCTAAAGTTTAGGAACTTAAGATCCAAATTAGGAAAACTTGTTCCTAAAGTTTAGGTTTCTTAAGGGTTAAGTTTGTATCTCTATAAATAAGAGTAGAATTGGAGGTTTGTAATCAATCCAACCTAAAAAAGTGGTAAAAACTTGTGCCTAGGTTTTTTGGTCTCTTTGTTAGGGAGGGTCGAGTGCTACCGTAAGGGCCAATATCGGTGGGAGATAAAAACTTGTAGAAAGAGGATTTGGTGTTCTAGTGTTTAGGTTTTAGGGATTTGCCCTAAACAGGTTCCTATAGTGTTTCCATATTTCTCCTCTGTTACTAGCAACTAGAAAGAAGGTGTAGAAGAGAAGATATGAGGCTGGTTTTAAAGAATGGTATGGAGAGTTGATTTCTAAGGTTTGTCAATGGTGTCTCAGATATGTCTTGGTAACTCTTTGGTTTGGGTCTTCTCCTGTGGGTTGCAAAAAAAGCATGTAATGATCTTGATATAGTGAAAGTTTTTCTGGTGGTGTTTGGCCGTGGATGTAGCCTGTAAAGGTGAACCACGTATATCTTGTGTTGTGATTGTGTGTTTCTTTATCTTATGTCTCTCTTATTATTTCTCCATATTTAGTTCAAATCACCAATCGTCGTTTGTAATCCTACGTTCCGCTACACTTGGGGTGCCATTTCTCCCAACAAGATCCTTAGGCTTTTAACTTAGATTAACATCCTAAATCAGAGAACAAACCCTCAAAAAAGAAAAATCATACTTAACTAAAATATCATAAGTTATAGAAACTAAATGACCAAGAAAGAGAGGAATGCAACAGATTGTAAGGACTAAGGACTCACGTACTCAAGACACGTACCAAATACAGATATGACAACCATTCTTAAAATCTGACTGCTGCAGTATCTAACTAGTATTGTTCAGAAATCACTCTTTCTAAATTTAAATTATCCTAACTACTACTCCTTCCATTTTAAAATGATAGGTAATATTATTATATTTTTTGATATTTAAAATAAAATTATTTCCATAAATAGAAAGTTAAATATTTTAAGATTATTAACTTGTCCATATTGGCACTATTTTTCTCTTTTTATTTCTTTTCAACAAATTGAGGGGACAATTCCTCTCTTTTGTTTTTAATATTTAACACAGAGTCCACTTCTCTCTAAAGGAAAAATAAAAAAAAAACATCAAAAATATCTATAATAATTAGTTTTCTTAATATTTATGCCAAACTAAATAAGTCTATCATTTTTAAATGGAAGGAGTACTAAATAATACTCACTCTGTTTCTACAAAAATGTTACTATCACTTTTTCTGTTTAGTTTAAATTAAAAAAATAGTAATAATATTTTTGTAGAAACGGAGGGAATAGTTGTTTAGTTGTTATCACAAGAGTTTTACGTTTAGAGATTTTCCATGAGATTTTTCTCGGCTGACCAAGACTTTTTTTTTGTACAAGAAAGAACATTTGGGAGCCATGATTGTAAACTTGTAGCAGCATTATTATACGTGAACAATTTTTAGAGATCATGATGTGATTAGGCTATCCATTTTATAAAGATACTGAGTGTCCTAATTGTAGGATTTGACTAAGTTATCCTTTAATTTAAAAACCTAACCAAATTAAAAATAAAAAAACAAAAACAAAAATATTATATAAGTCTTTTATAAGAATCCCAAAATAAATAAATTGATGTTTAGTTTTAAATTTGATTAATTTATTAGGCATGAGAAAACGTAAATGATTTCGTGTATTCTTAATGTGGAGTTCATCTAGAAAAAGAAAACTTCGACCTAGCCGATCTTAATCTGTTCTTCATATGTGAAGATAGAATAAAGTTCGGCTAGGAAAAAAATAAAAAACTCAACCCACCCAGGTTCAACTAGAAAAAAACCCAATTGAACCTCTGTATCTCTACACCATATGACCTATTTTGCAAACATTTAAGTTTTTGGGTGTGCAACAATATAGCGTTGCAAACCTTAAAGCAACGTATATTTGTTGCTTTAAATAAAGATTATATTAAAATAATGGAGCAATTTATTTGCAACGTTTTTATACGTTTCTAATTATGGTATTGTAGTAAAACATCATGTTTTCAATGGTCATTTAGTATGGATTATCTTTATTCTTTTGTATTCTGGTTTATTAAATATATGTAATATTAATTTTTTCTTTTTGCTCGATTACGTAATGTTGGTTTATTAAATCTTAATTACATAGAGTTGAATCGCTCTGTTTAGTTTAGGGAATTTGGATCATTCCCCAGGTATTAGATTACCTAGTCTTCAAGTCCTTGAACCATATTGTTAATGTTTTTGACCGTTTCATGTTTAATTGGCGTTAATTGTGCGAGTTATATCATAATTAATTTTCATTAAACTCTATAGGAACCTTTGACAATAAAAGCATAGTATTTTTCTTGGAAAATAATATAAGAGTTTTTTTTTTATGTGTTTGAGTTAGAGAAAGAAAAATCATTTTAGAGAAAAATATGTGTAATCATTCTTTTTTTTTACAAGAGTGATTCTGAACAAGAATGAAGTGTAATAGTATCACATTTTATCACCGTGTAAGAGTGCTTGTAAAGAGATTGAACTCGGCTTATCCTGGGGACGACGAGACATCAAAGAACTCCTTGCAAAATCTAAAAAAAAATCTTGAAATGTCATATAGAGAGCGATTTAGTCCGCGACTCAGCTATTATATTATTTTATTTAGTTTTTGTGATAATTTTTCAGGTATAATTCAAAATTTGTTCCAACACGCAATATGTACTTTCTCAATATTGAGTTAATCTTTTAGAGTTATTTATAGGATTAATTAGACTTTGCTACTTATGTTTTGACCAGATTTAGTGTTTGGTCTAACATTTGTCCAACATTAATGTTTGGTACCTGGACTGACGCTGACGATAGTTGACCACGTGAACTGATGACGTGTCATATTATTCCGTCAATTAAATATTATACTACTAAAAAAAATAAACTTTGCTAACAATGGCAACCAAGTCCCCAACAGATTAGTTTATCAAATACGTGTACGGTTTATATTGGATCTTGTTCCATCAAAAAGATGAACGGTTATGATCGACCTAGCTATTATAACCATCCCAAAACGATTCCATAACCTAGTCAGTTTTCGGCTTCTCCGCCTCCATCTACCAAAAAGAACATCTGAGAAAATCTTGAGTTTTTTCTGAAGTTGGAGATTGTGATCGTGATCCACTGTTATTTGAAGAGATTATTGAGGTGTTATTGTCAGGATTATTAGTAGTACAAAGTTATTGAAGGTCTTGTTACCACTGTTCAATCGATTTCAGTGGTAAGTGGTTCGATTTCTTTACCATTTGTTATTTTTCTGCATTAGGTTCATAATATATGATATCAATAGTAATTGTAAGAGTACTTTATGTGTTGGGTTTTGTTTAATCTCTTCATTTTTTTGATTAAATTAATTTAGAGTTTATAAAAATTGGGGATTTTTCGATTTGGGCGTTTTTAAATGATTGAAAAGGGGAAATATAACGTGGGTTTGTCGAATTTTGTTTGTTTCAAAATTTTATTTTATTTTCACAATTTTATCTTTATGCAGTAATTTTAACTTTTGTGTATGTTGTAATTAAAGTATAACGTGGTTATTGATTAAAGTATGCTGTAATTTTAACTTTTGTGTGATGGTGATATGCAGAAATGGATGCAACTGAATTCCCTAAGTTTTACCCCATTAAAGATGGCTATCTGGTAGGGGCAAGTAGGGCTAAGAGGGATCCTGATAAAAATGTTAAAAGGGTTGATTATTTGTTGGAAGAAGAATTAGATTGGTTGTCTCAGTTACACAAATATGGCAGGCCAAGTAGTACTACAGGGAATCAAGGTGGATCTGTTTCAAGTCAGGGGGATGTTGTAAATGTGGGTGGTGTTGTAAATGTAGATGACAATGTAAATATGGACACAGATGGTGGGTCTAATGTAGTTGGATCAAGTACTGTTGTAAATGAAGTTAAGAAAGGTGTAGAAAGGTTAGGAGTAGAAGAAAATTAAAGAAAGTTGTAAAGAAAAGTGTTAAATTGGTGGGTGGGTCAAGTAGTGATGTAAATGATTGTATAGGAAATGGTAGTACTAGTACTCAAGTAGAACCAGTAGTAAACGTTGATGTGGATGTTACCCCTATTGAGTCTGTTACTCAAGTAGAAACATCAGATGTGCAACCAACTAAGAAAAAGCTAGTCAACATTGATGATTGTAGACCTTAAGAGGAGTATATCTCTGCTGGTGAGTCATACCAAGAAGAAGAGCAAATAATAGTTCCACAGGAAAACTCCAATGATAAAGAAGGTGACTTGACTGTGCATTTAGCAAGTGTGATTAAGAAGAGTGCAGAGTATAAGGATTATGTGAAGGAGACAAGAAGAGTTTATGAAGAGGAAGAGGAAGAGTTGAAGACTTGGAAGAGTAATACAACAATATTGGACAAGATCTTTGTTGGGAAGGAATGGACTTCATATCTAGAATGCATGGATACCCAGATTTTGGACCAGAACATCTTTCAAAATTTTGACATTGTCCAGAGAAAAATACCTAGATTCAACAGCATTATGAATGCAAAAACAACAAAATACAAATGGAATGTATATTGCTCCGGGATTTGGGATAAAGTGACATTTAGGTGCAAGAATGGTGATTTTGAGCACACATGTACACAAACACATGGAATCAAAAATCCCTTAGCCAATTCAAGGTGTGAAATAACTTTTGGCTTGAACTTTTCTAATTTATTTCTTGATTGTTTTCCTAAGTAATTTTATATTGTCACAACACTGTTATACTTATTTAGTTGTGATGTTTTGCAGGTGGGTATTCAGGGTTATGTGAGATGTGTTCAAAGCTCATCCAAACTATAAACCAAAGGATTTCAGGGATGAAGTTAAGAGGGTTTATCATGTAAAGATCTCTTACTGGACAGCTTGGTCTGCTTGGCATATGTAAATGGAGAGAGTTTTTGGTAACTATGAAGACAATTATGCCATGATCCCTGAGTGTTGCAACCAAATACTAAAGAAGAATGCATATAGCGTTGCTAGTTGTGCAACAGATGAAAGTGGTAAGTTCAAGCATGTATGTATAGTTTTAAGTGTTCCCTGGATGGTTTTAAGAATGGTTGTAGACCTATTCTAGGTTTAGATGGGTATTTTCTGAAAGGTAAATATGGTGTTGTGTGTTTGTCTGTCATGTCATTAGATGCAAACAATGGATTGTTTCCCATTGTTATTTTCTTGTGTAGAAAAGAAGACAAAGAGAATTGGACTGGGTTTCTTAGGATTATTGCACCTTATTTGAAAGAGAATTCTAGAGCACTTACATTCATATCTGGTAGGGAGAAAGGAATTATATCAGCTGTTGACACAAATTTAGTGATGTGAACCATCACCATAGGTTTTGTGTTAGGCACATGTACAAAAACTTTAAGAGGTATCACCCAGGCAAGCATCTAGAGGTACTAATGTGGAATGCAGCTAGGTCATATGTGAAGGAAGACCATGATATTAACATGAACAAGATGAAGGATTTAAGACCAGAAGCAGTGAGTTATCTATATAAAGAAGATTGAACACAGTGGGCAAAAGCTTTTTTTGATACTTCATCATGTTGTGAACACATAACTTCAAATTTCTGTGAAGATTTTAATGCTTGGATTATGAAAATAAGAGGGTTGCATATATGCAAGTTTCTTGAGAAATATCATCTTACGGTGACAAGGTTGATGTTTGATAGGAAAATACAAGGTGAGGGTTATGAAGATGGAGGAGTGGTACCTAGGGTAGAAGAGAAATACAAGTTCGCAACTGCATTTGAAAGAGTACCTACTAGCAGAGATGTGTGGACAATCCTTGATAACAAAAATGAACAATCTTGGGTGGTAACACTGTCCAAGCATGAATGTGACTGTAGGTTTTGGGATGTCACTGGGATTCCTTGTGAACATGCAATCAATGCCTCTTTTTCTAACATGAATGGAGACTGCAAAGAGTAAGTTTATCTTCACCACTTTAATTCCTTTTGGTTAAACTTTACATGATACCACTTTTTCATCTTCCTTTATGATTCACAATGGTTTTGCAGGTTGTTTGATGATTACCACAAGGTGGAAAAATATAGAGCAACTTGTGAAAGAATGGTTGGTCCCATTGATAATGAGTCTAAGTGGATAGAAAAGGATGACATACAACACAAGGTTGCACCACCTCCTTTTGAAAAGTAAAAAGGCAGACCAAGAACACAAAGGAGAAGAGATGTAAATTAGGCTAGATGTGGAAATTTGCAAATGAAGCAATGTTCCCAATGCAAAGAGTTTGGACACAACAAAAAAGGTTTTCCTAAAGAGAATGAACTCGAACAACAAGAAGGTGACAAGCTTTATAGTTTTTATTACTTTATCTTTTACTATAACTCTTTCTCTGTCTCTAACTTTTACTTTGTCTCTAACTTTTTCTTTGTTTTTAGATGATGAACCACATGTGAGAAGGAATCTAGCAAAGGATTTTGATGAGTACCAAAGTCAACAACAGAACAATAGCAGAGGTGGGGGTAGAGGTGGCAGGAGAGGTGGCAGGAAAGGTGAAAGAAGTGATGGGTCTGAGGTTACAGGTGGAATGCCAGGTGGAGCTACAGCTGCCACTAATAGAGATGGTCCAAGAACTAGAGGTGGCCCAAGAACTAGAGGTGGTCCAAGAACTAGAGGTGGAGGGAATGGGACCATGAGGAGGGGATCTGAGTACTTTTTGTTTGGGGATAATGTTAAAGAACCAACAACAACAACACCATCTGCACCAGCAACACCATATGCAATAACATCACCATGTGCACCAGCAGCACCATCTGCACCACCAGTTTGGGTACCTCCGGCATATCTTCTACAAGAGGAAGAGGTGGTGAAGGTGGTTAGACTCCAGGCACTAGAGGTGGGGGTAGAGGTAGGTCAGGTACTGTGTATAGAAAAAGAGGCAACATTGTTGGTATTGGGATTCCAGGAGTTGATATGAGAGGTGTCAATGGTGGTCCAAGAGGTGGTGGTTTTAGAAACAGAGGTGGTGCTATACAACAAAAGGGAAAAAGAGTCATTGAGACTGTATCATTGCTTGAAACTACAGATTTTACTGAGCCTGCAACATTGCCTGAACCTGCAGAACTGCTTCAACCTGATCTTCCTTCACCACCAAGAAGGAGTAGAAGAATTCAAAGCGCCATTGGTAATGCCCTTAATGGAATTACTATTGACCTAACTGATTAGTTATCATTTATGCTTTAGGTTGCTTAGTTATTATTTTTAGGACCACTGCAGTTGCTTAGGAGTACATGTTTAAAGGTTGTGAACAAAATATGCAGTTGCTAATTTATTTTTTTATTACCTACTTATGAAAGTATCTTAATTCTCATCTTTATCGTCTTCATTACAACTTACTAGGTTCATACATATTCCAACACTTGCTTACAAATTTATTGAAACTTAACCTTCTTACATGTTTGACATAAGTAGTATTTGTTCCCAATAGATTCTGGTTTTATAGAAGTGAGCAGCTTCATCTTACCATCACAACATGGATCTGTGCATGGTAAGAGGTTGGTTTTGCAGTTATAAGCCATGTGATCAACTTCCCCGCATGAGTAGAAGTAAAAATTGCTTCTCTTTTAACCACTTTTCATCATCTGGTAAAGTTATTGGAATAGGTTGTGGAATACCTTGGTGTGAAGCTACATAAGCATCTAACCAAACGAAAACTCCACAATAGTTGCACTTCACATAAGGTTGAGATCCATTTTTTCCTTTTACTGCTTTTCTAAGAAACAGGTACCCCTTGCAATTGGTGAGTGTGCATTTTGTACCTTCCCAAGGGCAATCTCTGGCAACATGACTAGCAGAAATACATAGAGAACACTTGGTAATTGGTGATGAGCTTGAACTCTCCATTATATATGCTTTTATGTGAAATTTTTTTAAGAATTGAGTTGTTGAAGAAGATGATGAGAATTTGCAGGTGACGGTGGTGAAAGTAGGATATGTACATGTGCTTTTATAAGGTCCAGTCAACGGTCATTTTTTTTGAAAATCTAAAAATCCGACCGTTGGATCTGAAGAATCATAGGCGTAGGATGTATAAGAAGACATGTGAGTTTTAAAACAATCACGTGTTAACGACGCTGTTAACGGCGTTAATTATTCATTTTTTTATTTTATTTTTTTTAAAATCTAAACATAAGTCAGTACTTTGTCAACTCGGGTCAAACGTCAGTCCAGGTACCAAACACTAACGTTTGACAAATGTTACACCAAACACTAAATCGGGCCAAAACCTGAGTACTAAAGTCTAATTAATCCTTATTTATATCATTTATTGTTCCTGCAGGGTATGAGGATGATGGAATGCCTATTGAATTATGTTTCGGTGGATCAAGAGGTTCAGAACCAAAGCTTATTGCTTATGTTTTCAAGCAGATTACACCGATCAGGAAACATCCTACTCTTACCACCTGCGTTAGTAATATTTAACAAGATCTGATTGTTGAAATTGACTAGTAAGTAAGGTGTTGTCTCTAAATTTGATTGAAATAATATTACAAAAAACTCAGATGTGAGTTGCCAACTTTGGCTGTACTCTATGGTTTTATAATTCCAAACATTTGTGCATAAACAAGATTCAAACCAGGCCTCCACATTATTACAATCTTATCATACACAAGATTCAAACCAAGCCGACCTTGTCACTACTTAAAGCTCTGCAGCGTGATGGAGGGACTAACAATAATTCATGGACCACCATACAATTATTTCTCTTGACTTGCTGATAGTCTTTGCTCCCATTAATTTCTTGATATAATGAAAGTTTTTCTCGTGGTGTTTTGCCATGGATGTAGTCTGTAAAGGTGAACCACGTATATTTTGTGTTGTGATTGTGTATTTTTTTATCTTATGTCTCTCTTATTATTTCTCCATGTTTGGTTCAAATCACCAATCGCCCTTTGTGATCATGTGTTCCACTGCGCTTGAGGTGTCTCCCTAAAGGACAAATAAGGAAAAAATATCAAAAAATAGCTTAATAATTGGTTTTCTTAATTTTTATGCCAAACTAAATAAGCCTATCATTTTTAAATAGAGGAAGTACTAAATAATATTCACTCTGTTTTTATAAAAATATTACTCACTTTTTTAATTTTACTTAAATTGAAAAAGTGATAGTAATATTTTTATAGAAACGGAGGGAATAGTTGTTTAGTTGTTATCACAAGACTTTTTTACGTTTAGAGATTTTTCATGAGATTTTTCTCGATTGACCAAGACTTTTTTTTCTGTATTCAAGAAAAAACCATCGGGAGCCATGATTGTAAACTTGTAGCAGCATTATTATACGTGAACGATTTTTGGAGATCATGATGTGATTAAGCTATCCATTTTATAAAGATGTTGAGTGTCCTAATTATAACAAATGACTAAGTTATACTTTATTTTAAAAACCTAACCAAATTGAAAATAAAAAAACAAAAACAAAAATATTATATGATTCTTTTATAAGAATCCCAAAATAAATAAATAAATTAATGTTTAGTTTTAGATTTGATTAATTTAGTAGGAATGAGAAGATTTTGTATGTTCTTAATGTGGAGTTCGGTTAGAAAAAAAAAACTTCGACCTAGCCGATCTCAATCTGTTCTTCATATGTGAAGATAGAATAAAGTTCGGCTAGGAAAAAAAAAGTTCCACCGAACCCAGGTTCAACTAGGAAAAAACAAACCTAGTTGAACCTCTGTATCTCTACACCATATGACTTATTTTGCAAACGTTTAGGTTTTTGGGTGTGCAACATTATAGACGTTGCAAACCTTAAACCGTATATCCGTTGCTTTAAATAAGAATTATATCAAAATAATTGAGCAATTTATTTGCAACATTTTTATACGTTTCTAATTATTGTATTGTAGTAATACATCATCTTTTCAAGGTTTATTTAGTATGGATTATCTTTATTCTTTTGTATTATGGTTTATTAAATCTCTGCAATGTTGGTTTTTTCTTTTTGCTCGATTACGTAATGTTAATTTGTTAAAATTTTAATTATACAGAGTTGAATTGTTCCGTTTAGTTTATGGAATTTGGCTCATTCCTCATGTATTAGATTACCTAGCTTTCAATTCTTTGGACCATATTGTCAATGTTTTTAACTGTTTCATGTTTAATGGGTGTTAATTGTGTGAGTTATATCATAAATAATTTTCATTAAACTCTATTGGAACCTTTGACAATAAAATCATAGTATTTTGGTTGGAAAATAATATAAGAGTTTTTCTTTTTATGTGTTTGAGTTAGAGAAAGACAAAGAATTTTAGAAAAAAAATATGTGTAATCATTCTTTGTTTTCTACAAAAGTGATACTGAACAAGAATGAAGTGTAATAGTATCACATTTTATCACCGTGTAAGAGTGGTTGTAAAGAGATTGAACTCGGTTTATCCTGGGGACGACGAGAAATCAAATAACTGCTTGCAAAATCTTGAGAAAAACCATGAAATGCCATATAAAGAGCGGCTTAGTTCACGACTCCGCTATAACATTATTTTATTTAGTTTTTATGATTATTTTTCAGGTATAATTCGAAATTTGTTCCAACACGCAATATGTACTTTCTCAATATTGAGTTAATCTTTTAGAGTTATTTATATCATTTATTGTTCCCGCAGGGTATGAGGATGAAGGAATGCTTATTGAATTATGTTTCGGTGGATCAAGAGGTTCAGAACCAAAGCTTATTGCTTATGTGTTCGAGCAGATTACACCGATCAGGAAACATCCTACTCTTACCACCTGCATTAGTAATATTTAACAAAATCTGATTGTTGAAATTGACTAATAAGTAATATGTTGTCTCTAAATTTGAATGAAATAATATTACAAAAAACTCAGATGTTAGTTGCCAACTTTGGCTGTACTCGATGGTTTTATAATTCCAAACATTTGTGCATAAACAAGATTCAAACCAGGCCTCCACATTATTACAATCTTATCATAAACAAGATTCAAACCAAGCCGACCTTATCACTACTTAAAGCTCTGCAGCGTGATGGAGGGACTAACAATAATTCATGGACCACCATACAATTATTTCTCTTGACTTGCTGATAGTGTTTGCTCCCACTAGTTTCTTTCTAATGTATCTCCAAGTCAAGCTAAATGTAGCTATAGCATATATTCAATGAATGAGAGGTAACAATAGTTGAGTTATTAATTCAAACCTTTATTTTCAAATATGTAATTCTAGGCTCGAATTTATAAATAGCAATCAGTTTCATCCAAGCAATCCATTGCGACATAGCCATGAACGCGTTCAATAAAAAGAAAATGGAAGTCATGTCATTTCAATATCTTCTTAATCTAGTTTTCTTGTTCTTTATATTGATTGTCACTCGGTTTCCGTTGCTCTCTCAGGGATGTCATGCCGAAGAAAGAAATGCTATCTTGAGTGCTTTTTCCTATCTCATAGACCCATTGAATCGTCTGTCTTCATGGCAAGTAGGCAACAGTCACCAAAACTGCTGCGCGTGGCATGGAATTCAATGTTCCCGTGACTCGTTTAACGTCATTTCAATTGATCTTCAGAACCCAGACATCGAAAATTTTCTCGGAAGTGTGAACTCCGACTACACTATGGCACCGCCAAATGCTACACTATCTGGTATAATCTCTTCATCCCTTTTCACCCTTGTGCATCTTGAGTATCTAGATGACTAGATCTTAGTTACAACTTACAGTAGGTTTAACTACACCGAAATGCCCCATCAATTTTCAAAATTGAAAAAACTTACTCATCTTGATCTCTCGTATTCGGGGGTTTTCAGTTTGAGTACAACGCAATTCTCAAACCTATCGTCCCTAAAGTATCTCGGCTTAAACGGTATTAATATGTATGTGCCTGCATCTTCGAGAAAGACTCCACCATCCGTCCTTACTCAACTTGCTAATTTAACCGCCCTTTCTAGTCTTAAATTGAAGAGTTGTGATCTACAAGGTTCAGTTCCTTATCTTCCTCAACTAAAAGAGCTTGATATGAGTAATAATTACTTACTCAACGTCAATCTTACATGGTTATTTCAGTTTCGCTGGCCTAAACTTGAAATACTTTCAATCTCCCTGTGTAACGTAGGCGGTTCAATTCCTACTTCTGTTTCAAATGTGCCATTACTTGTCAGACTTTCTGCCTCTGGGTGTTCAATCAAAGGACCCTTACCTTCTTCAATCTTTAATCTTTCTCAACTGCACTCCCTAGACCTCTCTTCCAACAAAATAACAGGTTATCTCTCGTCTTCAGTGTCTAATATGAAAAGTCTACAATTTCTGAACTTCTCTAAAAATAATTTGCAAGGACACATTCCAACTTCAATCTGTGGGATTTTACCTCTCCGTGAACTCGACATAAGTGCAAACAAATTCACTGGGATGATACCGGTTTGCATTACCAAGCTTCGCAATCTTAACCAGTTCCATGTTTCCTAAAACTTTATAGAGGGCAATGTTTCAGTAATCTCTTTTGTCAATGAATTAAACCTTACTAGAATTAGTTTGAACTCGAATCACCTTTCCGTAGTTAAGTCACTGATGCACATCCATCTAAATTTATATTGGAAGCTTGAAGCTGCAATCATGCAAGCTGAATGGGTTCATTCCACCTTTTATCTGTAATATGACACATCTTAGCATGTTGGATTTGTCTCATAACAACCTAACCGGACCTATCCCTTCTTGTCTTTCCAAACTCCATAGTCTCAGTGACTTAGATCTCTCTGGAAACAACCTCCATGGGGCAATACCCCATCTTGTTTTTGCTAATCTGATCAACCTCTAAAGTTTAAATTTATCGAACAACAACTTCAACGGTCCTCTTCCTCTTCCGCCTCCAAATGTTAGTAATCTTGATCTGTCACAGAATAAATTTAGTGGGGAGATCTCAACAGAGACTGGAAAAAGACTATTTAATACGAGATTTGTGTTTTTGTCTAGTAATGAACTAGTGGGATCAATTCCGTTCTCACTCTGTTCAAAACAAATATCTTCGGCGCCATTTGGCTCTTCTCCAGGTCCGGCTATTCTTCATCTCTCAAACAATCAGCTATCTGGGACTATACCTTCTAGCATAGGGAACTGCATATCTCTTGTATCTCTACGTCTGGGCAACAATAATCTCACGGGAAATGTACCGAACGAGCTTGAACATCTAGAAAGTCTTACCTATCTTCAAATAAATGATAATAATTTCAATGGTTCAATTCCTAATGGCCTACAAATGCTTCTGAATTTACAAGTTCTCGACTTAGGGAACAACAGTTTTGAAGGTACTATACCCACTTTTCTCGGTTCAATGGATACTCTTACAGTTATTTCGTTGAGGTCAAACAAGTTCAGTGGGTCTCTCCCTGAAAAAATTTCTGAATTGAATCTATTCCAGATATTAGACATGTCGAATAACAATCTCTCTGGTCCAATTCCAAGAAAGTTAGGACACTTGAAGACGCTAATAAGCAGACCTAATGACACATTCACTCCACTTTACGACGATGATATACAGTTGCGAATGGTGATCAAAGGAATTGTGACCGAATTAGAGCACTTGTACAGCTATAGTTCAGGACTTGATCTATCGTGCAACATCCTGGATGGAGTTATCCCAGAAGATATTGCTCAGCTGAGAGGGCTCTCCATGCTGAATCTATCACACAATCACTTATCTGGTGTAATCCCAAAGAATGTTGGAAACATGACTGGTTTGGGCTCCTTGGATTTGAGTTTCAACAAGTTGTCTGGAGAAATCCCAGAGTCTTTGACATCAATTGACTCTCTTGGGTATTTGAACTTATCTTACAATAGTTTTAGTGGAAAAATCCCAAGAGGGGATCATTTTGATACATTGAGCATAGATTGTTCAGCTTTTCTTGGTAATAATTTGTCATGTGGGTTCCTTACAAAGACCACTCGTGAGAGAGCTCCAGGAGATGCAAATAAAGTTGAAGAAAATGATCAAGAAGACGCAAAAGAGATGATGTTGTTTTATGCTATTGTTGCTTTGGGGTTTGCAGTTGGATTTTGGGGGCTGTTCTTCTTTTTGCTTCTGCGGAAAAGAAAATGGTGGTTTCGGTATTGGGGATTCGTAGATTCTGTTGCAAATTTAATAGTAAGATTCTTCCTAAGGAATTGAGTTATGTAATGTTTTTCTTTTACTTTATTTTTCTAGTTCTTCTGCACTATGAAACTAGTTGTTGTTAATAGGATCAAAAAGAGACTTATAACTATCCTGTGGTAATTAGTCATATATTCTCAACCATAGGGATCTTGACGTTTACTATGCTGATTTGAATTCGGTTAATTTGCTATTTTCTTTGCTTTTATAGAGAAGAAATAGGACATTTGCAAACGATAGGAGTCCTGTGATTAATGAGGTGCCAAGTATTAGTTCAATAGTAGTAATCGAGATGGATTTAATGCAAACATCAAGCTGTAAGCATACTTACTTTTGACGACAATGCAATTCTTGTACTTCCACTGATGCACTTTTGACTTGTTTAGTGAAAACTGCAGCAAATTGTTAATGTCGGGACCTATATTGTTGCATAGAAAAAGAAAGGAACAGTTATTTAATACTGTAAGTAGGGCTGTCAATATACATCCGAATTCCGAAATCCGTTTCCGACAATCCGATATCCTATAGGATTTTATCCGATTTATCGGATTTCGGATTCCGGAATCGGAATGACTATCGGATTTTACTTCCTTAACCTAACGGATCCGGATTAGGCAATATCCGGTAGGTTAATATCCGAAATCCGATAACCCAGGGTTTTTTTTGTAATTTCGCACCCTGAATACATTTCACATTTGCACCAGCACGCAGCACCCCGGTCTTTCCTCTTTCCGGATTTCGTCTGAATCGTCTCTCTTCTCTTCAGTCTTCAAGTCAGAGTTACAGACGATTGGAGGCTCTCCCCACTGATCTAATCTCTTGATTCTTTTCCTTCATCTAAACTTCAACCAGGTAATTTATTTCTTCTTTGTTTCGTGATTTGGGATGTTTTAAGTAATTTGAGTGTGAAGATTTTCTAGGTTTCGATTTGTGGGTGTGTTGATTAACTTGATTTTTAGGTTTCAGTATATGGGTGTGATGATTTGTTTTCTGTTTTCAGTATATGGGTGTGAATCGTGTGATGATTTTTAGGTTTCAGTGATCTGTTAGCAACATTAGGGTATGAATTTTGTTACTGTGGCATCTCCTCATCTTGGTTCAAGGGGTAACTATCATGTATGCTTGTTTTTGCTTTGTATTTATGAATTCTTAATTTGGTTCTGCTTAATTGAATGATTCCTATGTTGTAAGGATTGATAGTTGGAAATTATATCTTTTTCTCAAGTTATTCCGAAGTAGGGTGTCATAGTTAGATAGGTTCTCTATTGACCTTCATGAGACATTTTCTTTTCCTTTCCTTTGATTATTTCCTCTTAAGCATAAATGGCGATAGTCCTTGTAGCTTCACTCTGAAAGTGGTAAGTGGGTTTTTATCCTTGGTGAACCTTATTTCTAGGAAGATGCAGAAAGCCAAGAACCTGGAGTTGACTATTATAGGTGGTCCGAGAGTGCAGGTGTTGTCGTTAGCAAATTATAATTGCTAACATTGGATCAAGAAGAATGATTCTAGAATGAGAATTGGGAAATGCTCTCCCTGGGTGAATAAGGCTGAAGCCTATATCATGTTCCCTTTATTTCAGATGGAAAATTGGTCCTAATGCCAGAAGGTTCTCTATAAAACCCTGAGAGTCATGACTCACATCCTCAACCTTAAGAAACTGAAAAGATGTTTGAATGGCTCCCATAGTCTGTTTAGTGACTGGTGTTAAGAAGAAATGATAGGCGTAAAATTTATTTGTAGATTTTTTGGATCAAATCATGGATTATGTGTTCAGAATCTAGCTTTTTTTTTCAAAATCTCAGTCAGCATTACGTGATTCTGTCCATGATTTCTTAGTATGCTCTTTGATTGGTATCACTTCATGTGTCTACGTTGTTGAAATACTAAAGTGAGCAAGGTTTGCTGTCTCTGGTCAATTCCATTTTCAAGTTTCGTTGTTGAAATGTATTCAGCCATATTGATTATAATCTGTTAAAAATTGTGTGTGAAATTTCTGAAGCTAGTCTTTGCATTTTGGGTAAATCTCAAACATAGTAACTTCTAAGCACTTTGCTTTTTTAGTATTTGAAATTTTCGTATGTGACTGAATGTGGAAACCAAGCAAATATATATATATTAGCTTGAGTTAGGTCTGGTTTCTTTTAAGTAATATGTATTGGTGTATGTGAGTGAATGTACAAACAAAGCATCACATATAATATTTTTTTTGTTAACTCGTGTAAGATCCTCTCCCATTAAGTAATTATCTATTGGTGTTTACCTCTTGAGTCGGTTACAGATTGAAACTTCTTTGTTTTGTGGGAAAAGCAAGGTAACGACAAGTACGCTACAAAATTTGCTTACGACCTATACCCATATTCTAGTATAGCATCTTAATGTTTAGGCCATCAGGATTCAAAACCTTAACATACTGGTCATGTCTGGTGGGAAGTATTTGGGATAACAATATGGCTGTAATGCTTTGGTCACTAAATTATCCAATCAATTCTTAGGTTATATAGGTCAGTGGAGAAGGGGTCCATAGAACACTATTCTTAGTTTCTTCATCACTCATGGGTTGTTATTGAGATGACACATTAAGGATTGACAATTCAATTATATTCAGTTTTCAGTTTTTCATTCTTTATTTTTATTGTTTCTTTTTGTTTCTAAATGCTTGTCAGAAGGATTACTGATGGACAAATTTGTTTCTATAATCTTTTCTTCTAACTATTTTTTGGTCCTCTAATACTTTGTTCTTTTTTTTTTCAGAATGTCTCAAAGAGAATCCAATCAAGTTGGAACCCCAAGCTGCAGTCAACCAAATTGTTCACAACAAGAACTAGGAGAACAAAGTGTTGGATGTTCAACAACTGCTTCAACACCTTCTAGTAAGAGACCAACAGTTGAAGAAGAAGAAGATGATCCAATTATTGTTGCTGCAATGAAAAAATTGCGAACAACAAGGTAACTGGTATGGGATGAATTTACTAGGAACGTTAGTAAAAGGCTTGTAAAAGGGAAGGTGGATGAGTATGAGGCTGTCGTTGAAGGTAAATGTCATCATTGTGAAAAGGTAATTGAAGCATGTAGTGAAAAAGGAACTAGCCGCTTGTCTGCTCATCTAAAAATCTGCCCCAAGAAAGCAGAAAACAAGCCAGGACAGATGAAGATTTCTACAGCAATGAAAAAAGCAGGTAACCAAGCAACTAAAATAGTTAATTGGAAGTATGATCCAAATGTTACTAGGTTATGCATTGTTAAAATGATTGCTAAGCATGATTACCCTCTTAACATGGTTGAGCATTTCTACTTTAGAGAGTTTTGTAAGTCTTTGAACCCTGCTGCTAAAATACCATCTAGGAATACAACTAGATCAGATCTAATGAGGTGTTATGTTGAAATGAAAGATGAATTGCAACTACAATTGGATAATTTGACTTCCAAATGTAGTCTTACAACTGATATGTGGACTGCCAAACATACTAAAGATGGTTATTGCTGTGTGACATGCCATTTTATAGATGATAAGTGGAATTTGCAGAAGAAAACCTTAGCTTACATTGTAGTCCCATCACCACATACCGGAGATGTTCTCTCAGATTTTATCAAAACTTGCACTTTGGAATGGAACACAGATAGGAAATTTTTTGCTTTAACTGCTGATAATGCTAGTGCGAATGGCGTTATGATGAGAAATCTGATTAGTTGGTTAGATGGTAAGAATTGTATATTGCTTGAAGGAAAAATGTTTCACATGAGGTGTAGCAACCACATACTACATTTGATTGTATTGTATGGCATGAAAGTAGCTGCAGAGTTTATAGAGGGTATTAGAGGGTGTGTTAAATATGTTAAGTCTTCACAAGCTAGGAAAGAGAAGTTTGAAACAGCATTGGCACAATGTAGATTGTCTGGAAATTCAGTTAGTTTAGATGTGGACACAAGGTGGAACTCCACTTTTCTAATGCTTAAGAATGCAATTGCACTTCAAGAAGGTTTTGAAAGACTAAATGAGTTTGATCTTGATTTCAATCTTCTTCCATCTAGACAGCAGTGGGAACAAGGAAAAGTAATTTGTAATTGTTTAGAGGTTTTTAATGATATTTCAAATAAGTTTGCAGGGATTAAGTATCCAACTGCAAACTTGTATTATAATGGGGTGTATGAAGTTAACAAATGCATCAAAAGTTGGGAAGGTAGTTCTTTTGTCTATATCAAAGAAATGGGTTAAAAATGAGAGAAAAGTTTAATGCATATTGGAGTGACTGCAATTTGGTTATGAGCATTGGAGTGGTTTTAGATCCAAGGTACAAGGCAAAATGGGTAAAGTACACATATAAGAAATTGTATGGAGTTGATAACTATGGAGATGAGTATGAGAAATTCAAAACAGACTTGAGCCAACTTTTCAATGCATATGAATCTGAAAGCAGCACTGCAGCTCCTGATTTCTTTGGCAACTCTGTCTCTACCATGGATGTAAGCAGCTCAGGTACAATTACAACTAACCCAGATTATGCTGAGTTTATGATGGAAAATGATGAAGATGGTGTTCAGAAGTCTGAGTTGGAGAAGTACTTAGAAGAACCAATTCTTCCATCTCTGTCACCCCAAGATGAGTTTAACTTTGATATATTGAGTTGGTGGAAGCTAAATGCCCCTAAGTACCCAACTCTCGCAAAGATCGCAAGAGATGTTTTGGCTGTTCCAGTGACTAGTGTGGCATCAGAATCCATGTTTAGTGATGGTGGTAGGGTTCTTACAACACATAAAACTTCATTAGATCCAGAATTAGTCCAAGCATTGCTTTGTCTAAGTGATTGGTTGCCAGACTTCTTTGATCCAGGTTAAAAAAATTTTCCTTTGCTTTATCCTCAATTTTTCATAGTTTCAATTGTTGTTCTTCTGATTTCTGATTGATTTTGAATATTTGTATACTAATGCAGATATGGAAATTGAAGACTGAAGTTGATGCAACAACATGCAAGCAGCCAAGCAAGAGCACTAGCAGTCTGCCATTACCTTTATTTCTTTTGCTGCATGTTATTTGTTTGTGACTTTTTATGGGTTGTTTATATTTTCTTTTCATGTGTGAGACTGAGAGACTGAACTGAACTCTGTTTTAGAACATTTTGAATGTGTATGAAGTCAGAAGAAGTCATTTTAACTTTGTTTTTTTTTTTTTTTTTTTTTTTTACCCAGAATTCGGATTTTATCGGAAAAATCCGAATTTCCGATAAGTTAACCTTAACCTTATCGGATTGGGTTTTCTAGAATCCGTCGGATTTTATCGGATTTCGGAATTCCGATAATCCTTAACCTTAACCTTATCAGATTTGTTAAAATCCGACGGAATTTAATCCGTTGACAGCCCTAACTGTAAGCCATTAAAATACATGTTATGCTTTCCCTAGCAAACATTCTGGGGGATGGACAGATAATTACTGCTAACTTACGGAAAATGCATTTACTTTTCATGCCAATACATCTAAAGATTGTGGCTGAATGCAGATAATCCGGTTTAGTCAATTAATCAAAATTTCAAGTTGTTCATTCCATAAACAAAATCATTTCCCACTAACTAATAAGTGGTTCTGAACAAAGACTTCACACCCATAAAACCTATTATTTCCATCCATTGACTGCAGATGTCACCTATTATCTCCATCCATTAATTCTGAACAACACCATGTGTGTGGACCAATATGGCAATGTTTAATTATTAGTCAAGCACGCCCTATTTATCTCGTCAATAAAATAAAGGTTGTGGGTACCCAAATCTTGAATTTAATAGATTTTAGAAATAATCGATCAAGTTGAAGATATCTATATATCAAACAACAACCAACGATCAAACCTTTAGTCCCAAACAAGTCGAGATAGGTTAGAAAGACATCTAGATAGACAAATTAAAATTAAAATAATCCAAAACACACAGCCATTTCAAGATAATTATTCATCCAGCAAAAATTTGTAGTATTCAACTCATAAATGGCCAACTAGTTCTGGTAAGCCATGAATAAAAATAATTTCTTTTTACAATTGCCATCATTCCCCTGTTTGTATTTTCATGTTCTTGTTAATGACAACAAGAAAAACGGATTTAAGCGTCTAAAATCTTAGCAAGAGCTCGGAAATTTAGTCGCTTAAATAATTTAAGCGTCTAAAATTGCAACTGCAAAAAACTTTGGCGGCAATAAACATGTGTCCACTATTATTTAGCAACGAAAAAATACACTTAATCGCTAGATCCTTTGTTCAAATAATTTATAGAAACTAAAATAATGATTATGTAGCTATTCACTTTGAGGCACCGACTCGTAGTAACAACAAAATAAATTGGTTGATCAAACCTTTCTCAGCAACTAAGTTTGAGCCACAACCAAATATGTTTAATTGCTAGATCTGTTTTTCAAGTAATTTGTAGCAGCTAAAAGTTGATCATGTAGCTATTCACTTTGAGGCACCAACTCGTAGCAACAACTAAATAAATTGGTTGCTCAAACCTCTCTCAGCAATTAAGTTTGAGCCACGACCAAATATGTTTAATTGCTAGATCCGTTTTTCAAGTAACTTATAGCATCTAAAAAAGTGATCATGTAGCTATTCACTTTGAGGCACAAACTCGTAGCAACAGAAAATGAATTGGTTGCTCAAACCTCTCTCAGCAACTAAGTTTAAGCCACCACCACATGTTAAAAAATGAATTACTTGGTAAAATCTCTCCCAGCAACCAAGTTTAAGCCACTACGATCATTTCAAAAGAAATCAGTTTTTAAAGTACATTTGAGAACTTAATTAATATTTATCTAACAATCTTATTAGGATTTGTTTAATTGAAACATGAAAACTTGTTCAAATCATTGTTTTCGTTCACTATGAGCAAATGTTTGGATGCACAAATTGAAGGAAAAAAAAACATGAGTCGACTAAATTGACTATAATTTGGTTATAACTTTCTTTTGTTTCGGTGTGTTTATTGATTCTATTTTATCAGTTCTATTTTATCTTTTAATACAACTTTTTTTCGAAGTTTTATTCCATGGACATAACTCATGAATGACTTCTATAAATTGAACACTGACAGCTCTTGTATGGAGCAAAACCAACAAAATTAGAGGAGGTCATTCGTGAATTGTGGTCTTAATTCCAACTACTCTTGTATGGAGCATAAGCATAAATTGCCCCCCCCCCCCCTCCGTTATTCATTGACACGTTTATGCAGTCACTTGAAATTGTGGATTTCAAAATGTTCAAAAATAGGATCAAGCATAGACAAATGCAGAGCTCTTTGATCGAGTTTTTTTTATAAGGTCATTTTCGCTTCGGCTTCGTCATTCATTAGTTATGTTTCTCTGATCGAGTTTAAAGTTGAAACAATACGAGGTAGTAGCGAAAAAAACTTCAATTGACCAAGATAAATAAAAATGCTATCAACCAGGTCATGTCCTTTGTTTGTTTGTTTAAACCGATATTTAGTGTTTGTTTAAACCAAAACTTGAATTAGCCGACATGAATAAAACAAAATATATGAATCAATCACCAATTTAGGATCTTGTTTTGACTAAATATTCCGATAGATAACAACTGAGACATTACATTACAAATTACAAACTTCACCAAAATAAATAGAGACTTTCAATACATTCCAGGAAAAAACAAATCTTGAACCAAGGTATTCATGAATTAGGGAATATGCAGTTTGAACAATTACGCTAGGTAAAACTCACCTCAACTGAATCAGAAAGTCTTCTAAGAGGACATAAGTAACATTCAATGCACCAATCCCAAAATCAAGCACCTGGAGATGCTACGATGAGCTCAAGTAATACAAGAAAGCTCTTAATCAGTAGACTGCAAATTTCTTAATTAACGAGATTTACCTGCATTAAGACCACCTCCTGCAGTATACCATTGTTCTCATTAGTAACCCGTAATAACAGAATGCAAATAATTGTAATCAAATCCATTGTAATCATTTGTGAAATACATTGTAATCAAATCCATGAGGGCTTCTACTGTATCCTAAGCTGCACCGATTAACAAAACCAAAGATATAAAATCCATCTTCAAATTTAGTTATTTAATTCTTGATTCTGCCTCAACTTGTGGCATCTGCAACTTTCTTATAAAATACTTTTATTACTAAGGAAATGCCTGTGTAACATTACACTTGTCAAAGGAAAAATTGGAGCATATCTTCACTTAATTTACCTAATGTGTCCCTTGTGTCTTCAATCTGCAGAAACCCATACATGTTCGCAAGTTCCCCATTGCTCACATTTACACAATCATATTGTATTCAAGATTGTATTCTTACTTGACAAGATCAAACTTAACTTAATAAACTTCATTAGTGGTTCTGAATTGCATCTTGCAGGTGTTATAGTATAGCAAAAGCGAACACCGTTGTGTTGCATTTGACGCTAAGAAAACTGATCACCAGCACATTATACACTGCATCAGTTACTATTATATGCTTGGTATATGCACTAGTTACACTCACACTGTCACTGTGAACTTACTTAAGAAATCAGTTATCACTAGATGGACTGAACCTCCTAGTGGCTGGTACAAAAAAAATATTGATTCTTATGTTACAACTAACTCATTCATTGCTGGTATAGGCATTATCCTTCGTGATGATGCAGGGGAGTATGTAACTTTTAGACGATGCGTGGTTAGACTAAAACCTAGAGATTGTCTGGTTATTTGAAGGAAGTTAATGGTAGGCCGAACTGAATGTCAATCAGGTTATAAAAAGAAAGTGATAATCAAACAGTTATGGATGCTCTTAGTCTTAGATGGGGGAATCACAAACTCATTAGGGGCGGGTGCTATGGATTTATTAGGGAATACACCAATTTAGAAGTCTACTTATGTGAACAGGAAATGCAATGACGTGGCTAGTAATATTGCTAGTTTACATTTGACACACTAACACCCACCGTACAACCAATTGGTTGAATTCTGGCATAAAAAAGTTAAACATGCAGAAGCAACAACTGTGAGTGCATTTTTTTTGTCTAAGTTGAACCTTCCACCAATTTGGCTTAACAATGTGGGCAATGCTGAACAAAGAAGATGCTCAATACTCCGAAAGATAAAGGGAAGCCACTTGAGATGGCAAAAGAGCTACACTTCAGATCATGGAAGTAAGTGTTCCTATATAAAAGCAAAAGAATTCAGAATTTATAATACTCTAGACACTAAACTATGAATAGCATTCTCTACGTCTCAATCAGGATTCAGATTTCTTACAAAGTGGCAAGTATCTATGTTTTTAGTTTCTTCAGTTAATTAAAACTTGAAACATCATTATACTAAAAGAACAAACTACCAGGTTAAATTCATGCCAGATACAAAGCTATTAAACATTAAAATGTAAAATCGAGACCAAACCTGTCAAAGATCAGAAATTTTGGATCCAAAACATTTCTCTCCTCTCTGAAGACTGTGCATCATTTTCTTCAACTTCTCTCTCTACTGCAATAGCATACAGGAAATCACTTCTCTTCTTTAGACACAAATACATTGTTAGAGCAATACGCCATAATCAAATAGATCAATAAAAAGGCATTCTCAAAGCAACAACGTAAATAACCTAAATCGTCATTCATAATTTTAATAAAAAATGTTATTATTATTTTACAAAATCAAAATTGAAAATCAATCAATGGATCTTTACTCATTCCATTACAACAGTAACACCCAATTCCTTAAGTTTTTCTAAAATCGGATTAGCTTCTTCTTTAGTGAGTCCATTTTTCAAAACAACAGAAGCTTTCTCAACCAAATCTTTAGCTTCTTTCAATCCCAAATCAGTAAAACTTCGCACTTCTTTAATAACACACAATCAGTAAAACTTGAGAGTCGCAATGGTAACTATCACACATAGCGGTAACTAGCACATACAATGGTAACTAACACAAAATGGTAACTAACACACAATCCATATGAGCATCCAACGGCTAATCAGGACCATTAAAATCTTTCCATGATCCGTATGAGGTGGCTTATCCACCGTTAATCTCTTTTTTTCAAAACCCTATACAAAAGTTTGTCTTTCATTTTCGCCATTTTCTTTTCTCTCTCTCTGTCTCTCTTCCAATTTGCATTCCATATTCCAATGCATGACAATAATACACCACACACAACATTAAGTTAATAAGCCCTACTAAGGATAGACAAATACAAAGTGAAGGAGAAGATGCAGGGGAGTTCAGCGTACCCAATGGACAAACTTGGCGAGTCTTGAGCCAACGACTGATGCAGTGGAAGTGCAAGGCATGGTTGTACACCCCTATAGAAGTCAGCTCCAATGAGTATCTTTAAACAAATTAAAAAGTAAAGAAGAAACACAAACCACAACCATGTACTGTCTATGATTAAAAGGGAATGCTGATTTTAGTTATACTGGTAGTCTGGTAACAATGATGACAATAATGCATACATAAAAAAATTCACAAGTTCATATTCTCACCCCAGACTACACTAAACAAACAAAAATCATCAATAAAAATGCCAACCTCCAACAATATACAATTTCAACATAAACATACACGATGAAGGTTCCACAAGAGGTTGCCCAGCCTATCCTTGCAAGAAAATACATACCCCAAGCGACAGTACACTCCTCGCTCGTCGCACTTGCTTGATTCGCTTGACATTCAATACCTAAAACAAGATACCAAAAAAGCCTAATTACACATTTGCATAATCAAACAAATCAAGAAAATCCTTAACAATTAAAACATTCCACTTACAGAGATCCATAATATGGTTCCTACAAATCGCACAATTATCGACCACAATATCTGAAACAAAACAAAAAAATAATATATATCATCATCAAAACCCTAATTCAAACACAAAACAACATCAATAATCAAGAACGAAGGCATATCAGAACATCAATAAACATATTATTAGGTTTTTTTACTTACCCTAGGCCCAAAGAGCAACGGCGTTCCACTTCTTGATCTCAAATCTCTTAAGTTTGTCGTTGTTCTTCGAAGAACAACATGAAAAATTTACAGGAATTCACAAAGAAAACCTCCCCAACCAAACTACCAAATCGAAGAAGAAACTGAGAAAGAAAGAAAGTGACAGATTAGTGAGAGATCAGGAGTTTTTTTAGAATAATTGAAACTGAGAAAAAAAAAGAGAAATTCGTGAGATCGAAGTTGAAGTTTAAGTATTTTTCAGGGATCAGGCGAGAGTTTCTGCCTCACAGGGTTTCAATTTTAGAGATTTACCGAACATAACCTTTAGATTGTGAACCCTGTTTGGCTCAAAGGCTTTCTGCCTCACATGGTTTTAATTTTAGAGAACATAAACTTTAGATTGTGAACCCTGTTTGGCTCAAAGGGTTTCTGCCTCGGGGTTTCAAGTTTTCATAAACTGTATGAAATTTACCGAATATGAACCCTGTTTGGGTTTAGGTAAGTGTCGTTTTGGGGTAAGGTTACAGAAGGATTTGGATCCATCAATGAGAATGTTTAAAAGTTTATGTGTGTTATACATCATTTAGTCCACAATTTATTTCGTAAAGTGTGTTATAAATTTGAAACAATTTAAAAAAAGAATAAAAAAATTAAAAAACAAATTAAAAAGCAAATTAAAAATAAAATAAAAAAATAGGGGAATAATCGGGTAATTTGGGGTAACATGCATATTTTATAAAAGGAACCCTATACCTTTAACCCTGAAATCTGAACCCTTAATAACCTTATCCCCTAAGTCGGATCTTCATCGGTACCCCGAACCCTGAACTCCAAAATCTGCATTAATAACCTCATCCCCTAAGTCAGATCTTCACCGGGACCCTGAACTTCAAAATCTGCCTTAATACTCTCATCCCCTAAGTCGAAATCTTCACCAGGACCCCGAACCCTGAACTCTAAAATCTTCCTTAATACCCTCATCCACTAAGTCGGAATCTACGTTGATTAGTTCTTTTTGTTCGGAAAGAGTTGATTTGTTGTTTAGGGTTTTGTTTGGGGCGGAGGATTAGGGAGCAGAACCGAAAAAGAGAGAGAAGAAAAAATGAACCCCAAACGATGTTCAATTAAAATTTGTTGAGATGTAGCTTAATTTCTTGTATAAGTTAAGCTTTACCTAATAAAAAAAAATATATGAGGTGTACAAGACAAAAATGACGGTTTGAGGGTTCGGGGTTCGGGGTTCAGGGTACTTTAAACCTGTGTCCTGAACACTTAAGAGTTGTTAAACACTAAGGATAATAAGGTGTACAAGATGAACATGATGGGTTGAGGGTTCAGGGTTCAGGGTTCATGTAATCCTTATTGTCCTTAGTAACCTCTTCCCCTAACTCGTTAAACTTATAAGACACGTAAAATTGGGTCATTTTAATTGAACATCTGTTGGGGTTCAACCATATTATCCAAATCATAACTTATAAACAAATGACAAACTAAGAACCCTAATTACAAAAAAATAAAAAAAAATATTTTTGATGAATCCTAATTTCTAAAATTCGTTAGGTTACGATAAAAATATCCGTTTTCGACATTCGAAATCCGTTATCCACCTTTCAAATTTTCGTTTCAGTAAGATGGTAGCTAACACACACAATGATAACTAACACATACAATGGTAACTAACACAAAATGGTAACTAACACACAATAATAACTAACACACAATCCGTATGACCATCCAACAACGAATCTGGATCATCAAAATATTTCCATGATCTATATGAGGCACCATCACCACCGTTAATTTTTTTTTTGTCAAAACCCTAAACAAAAATTTCTCTTTCATTTTTGACATTTGCTTATCTCTCTCTCTCCCAATTTGAGCCGCCTAAGAGAAAACTAGGGTTCCATACAGCATCACCACCATCACCGCTCACTTTTCTCATCGTCTCTGTTCTCCAATCCGATGTGATGGGGTTCTTGCAGAGGGTTAGGTGTTGGTAATATCGTCAACATCCTTCCATTTGCCGTGTTACACGTCCTACTCGTCCTGATAAGGCTAGACGCTTGGGTTACAAGGCCAAGCAGGTAATGAAAATTTTTAAATCTCAGCTCCACTTTCTATTTTCGGTCCATTTGATATCGAAAACTTATAAAATGATGCAGATAGTTAGTAAACTGTGATTCTAAATCTAACAGAAATCCTTATTTTTTAACTAGGTTTAAGTTAGAGTATTTCATGTTCTGAAGCCAAATCTCTCCGCTCAATGACGCAGAGAATGGTCTTGAATAAAGAAGAGATGGTTTGTGGATTTTAATTCCGTGGTGTCGTAATCTTGGTATAATTTTCTAGTTGAGATTAATTCTCAATGTATATGTGTTTCTGTAGGAGGAAGTTGTTCTCAAGAGGTGTTGGCTTGCTCTCTATTGGGGTTTAGCTGTACAGCATGGTAAGTTGCTGGTTAGTGGACATGATGAAAGAGCTCAAAATGGGGTAAGGTCTCTTTCTTTTGTAATGGTATTAAACATTTCACTGAATCAGTAAAAGAAAATTAGTAAGAACTGAAATTATTCCACAGAGGCACTTGGTTTATGTAGTATGAAGTTAAGAACTGAAATCCAGTAAGAAATGTTTGCCCCGGGTTAGCCATTCCACAACAAGGTTCTTGTTTGTTTCGCAGCTTCTTGGAGCTTCCAGATATGATGTTTACTTCATAGGTCTGCAAAAGAAAGAAAGATGTCAAGCAGTCTGCTGCAAAGATGGCTTTCGAAAAGGTATAATTCTTCTGCCTTTTCTTTTGTTCCTTTTACTATTTTAATTTGAATGTTTATTGTAGTTATAAATATTGTTTTGTAATCTTTTGGTGTTATCTGATGTTGCTTGTTTGTTGAAGTGTCGTTGCTCAACTGTGGTGCAGTTGAGAACTATAGCTTTGAAATGAATTTCATCTTTTCTGACAAGCTTCTTTCTCTGGGTATCTAGGCTGCGAAATGTATAGAAATCGGACTACCTTAGCTAATATTGTTAATAATATTCTCACATGTACTTTCTAATGTGTCCGTTTGTTTTCTGATTGTGAAACTGAAGTTATCGTCTTCTATCAGGATCTAAAATGGAATTTACTGCTAATGCTTGTAACAGTATTTACCCCATCTAATACACGCGAAAGATGTGTTTGACCGGTTTGCTGTTCTATTTTCGGTGGCTATCATATGGATTTATGCTCACCTCTTAACCGTTGGTGGTGCCTATAAGAATTCACCTCTGAAAACCCAATTTAGTTGTCGTACAGATAGTGGTGGACTTGTAGGCGCTGCTCCATGGTAAAGCTTTTAGAATTTCATCAAATTAGGTTATTGGGCTTAATGTGGACTGCTTTTGATTTGGTTTTCTTTGTAGGGATGTCATTATTATAGTGTTATACTGATCCTAATCATGTTCATCTTTATGCTCAGGATAAGAGTTCCATATCCGTTTCAATGGGGTGCTCCTACATTTGACGCAGGAGAAGTCTTTGCAATTATGATGGCTTCATTTGTAGCTCTTGTAGAGGTCTGACATCTTTTCACTTGATTTGTTCCAAAAGAACTTCATTAGACCAGACAATATTTTATATGCTTTTTCTTTGTGACCCCTCTTTTGATCTCCATTTCTATATCATATTTTACTATGAGACCATCCAATACCATTTCCTTCACATTTGCCTTATTAATTCTTGCTCTCTCATGAGGCATTTGCCAAAAAATTAGTTTATTGTTTTAAACAAGTTGGAAAAACAACTCGGATGCATTTTTGCGGCTATCTTGCACTTTTACTGCTTATAAAACTATTGTTTGCAAAGCTTAATAGTTCATTTATAATTCGGTTTGCTTTTCTGATTGCAGAATGTGAGGCCAAACGGAGAGAATCTCCCTAAGTAGTTCGTCTCGCTCATCAAGTATTGCTAGGATGAAGACCCGAGAACCCGACCAGAGTTCACAGAGATTAGCATCATTCTGTCACACTACCTAAATTCCACCACATCCACACCAACAGCAGCAGCAGCAACAACAACTACAACGAATCGCCAGTCAGGTAGAACCTGATTCCCTTGACACCCATCAACTGATAAAGGAACGGCTAGGTGAAAAGGTTATCTTGAAGAAGTTGTTATTAATAAGGAAAAAGAACATGTCCACCAGTAAATGTTCCTTGGGTTGATAGTCCAATTTCCTTTGGAGCAATGGACCAAAGTTTTGAAATCAGATATATCTGTAAACTGTTCTATTGAAATTATTCCTTATTTGTTGTTGCTAGAGAGACGAATTTATAGGTTGTATACAGGCAGTGATTGTTCATCCACTTGGCTTACTATATCATTTGTTTTCATTTTAATTATATAATCTTAGTTATAATTTTTTGTAATAGTAATTAGATTTTCGGATTATTTAAATCAAATGAGCAAAAAAAGTGAGTAGCTTAAATACTCAGCAACCAACTTTAAGCCAATTAAAATCTGAATTCTGAAATAATTTGGAAGCTTAAAAATTTAACCAATCAACTTGAGTAAAAACTTTGATACCTTAAAAGTTTAAGCAACCAACTTCAGGACAATCAAAAGTAAAAATCGCTTGTAGCAAGCAAAATCATATCGCTTAAAATTTTAACCAAGTAAAATCAGGTTAAGTTGTTCCATGTATCTTCCAACTAGGTAGTTTAATAGCTCCTAAGTCACAAGTTGCTTCTAGAGAGTAAAAATTTTGTACCTCAAAAGCTTGAGCAACCAACTTCAGGCCAATCAAAATCAGAAATCACTTTTAGCGAGCAAAATCATTTGATCGCTTAAAACTTTAACCAAGCAATTTCAGAAAGAGTTGCTCCATGTATCTATCAACTAAGTACTTTACTTGCTTTAGAATGATTGGTATATCTGAAGCGATTGATATTTTACTTGCTATATTGGTTGGTCTAGATGTTAAGCGATCACAATTTTACTTGCTCCATGTTAGTTGATCTAAATGTTAAGCAATGAAAAAAGTACTCGCTTTAGGTTAGTTGCTTTATTACTAGAGCAATTGCATGGTCGTTCAAGGCTTTGACATACATGGCTTTGGGCAACACACGGAGCGAGTGCCATTTTTAATCGCTATAACGGTTATAGCGACTTAAGGGGCTTTAAGCGACTTATAACGAGTAGTCGCTTAAACCCATTTTTTTTGTAGTGTGATCACTCAATCACCAGCAGCCTCTCAAGGATGCCATGATGAAGAAAGCACTGCACTCTTAAGCTTCAAATCCTTACTCAAAGACCCTTCGAAGCGTTTGTCTTCATGACAAGCAGGTAGCCAGCAAAACTGTTGCAGTTGGGATGGAATTAAGTGTTCTAGCGACTCTTTGCATGTCATCTCAATCGACCTCCAAAACACTTTCCGGGTGACCCACCTCGCCAACGATATATGTAAAGATCATTCACCCAATTATGGATTCCTTAGTGATGACTGATGAACTCCTAAGAGAGCAAACAAGAACTGTTGTTACTGGTAATATCTCTCCTTCGCTTTTCACCCTTACGCACCTCGAGTATCTAGACCTTAGTTTTAATCATTTTAACGACTCAAAAATCCCGCATCAGTTCTCCAATCTCACAAAACTCACTCATCTTGATCTCTCCAATTCTTTTTTTTCTGACTCCATTACAGAACAATTCTCAAATATGTTTTCCCTACAATACCTTGATCTCTCTTCCTCTTTTGACTCTACGGATGGAAATAATTACCTTATCTCTTACTTAGAAACAACATCCACAAAATGGGTGAGAGGGTTAATCAATCTGAAGGTATTAAGGTTGAGGGCAGTTTATTGGCTGACCCCAAAGGTCAACTTTGCTGAACATGTATTGTTTCTTAGCAATCTTAGGGATCTCGATCTCTCTAACTGTAATATATTTTCTCCTTTTCCCTTCCATAAATTCTATAATCTTTCGCGTCTATCATCTCCAAAAATGAACTCCAATTTCGATTCCTCAGTATCAATATAACTAGCCAACTTCACTTCACTTTCTATTCTTGAATTGTCTAATAGTCAGCTACAAGGATCAGTTCCTTATCTTCCTCAGCTTAAAGAGCTTCATGTGAGCTATAATAATGATCTTCATATTGATTCTACATTGATGTTTGAAAATCAATGGCCTAAACTGGAAATACTTGCTATCTCGTATACCAGAGTAACCGGATCAATTTTGAGTTCAATTTCAGCAAAATCCCGTCATTGGTAACTCTTTTTGCCTCAGACTGTCTCATTCAAGGATCATTACCTTCTTCAATCTCCAGCCTTTCTAGATTGCGGTTTCTAGATCTTTCGCACAACAACATAACAGGTTACCTTCCTTCACCAATCTCCACTATAAACAATCTACAGTTTCTCACCTTGAGAGACAATCGTCTGCAAGGACCCATCCCGAAATCAATCTGCAAAATTCTTTAACAGGAACGATACCAAGTTGCATTACCAAGCTCCATAACCTAAATCACTTTGATGTGGCTCAAAATTCTTTCGAGGGAATCACCTCCTTAATATCTTTGATCAATAAACTAAAATTAACATTTTTAAATCTTAACTATAATAAGATGACAGTAGAATTAGATCAGAATCTACTTCCATGGAATAAATTTCAACTAGAGAGTTTGGAGCTGAAATCATGCAATATGAACGGATATATACCAACATCTATTTGTAATTTGGGTAATCTAAGAAATTGGATTTGTCTCAGAACAAGCTAACAGGAACTATCCCTTTGTGTATATTTAATCTCCAAGCTCTCACTCATTTAGATCTCTCACAAAATTACTTCCAAGAAAAATTACCCCATATAGTTCATTTTGGTATTTACCCAGATCCTGCAGAAAGTGTAAGGTCAAACTTATCGAATAACAATCTTCATGGTCCTCTTTCTCTTCCACCACAAAATTGTTACACATTTGATCTATCACACAATAAATTTAGTGTGAAACCTCAGTAGAGGCTGGAAAAAGATTATCTGGTGCTAAACATGTTTCTTTATCTGGTAATAAATTGGTGGGTTCAATACCATCCTCGTTCTGTCTAAAAGATAATTATTCCTTACCAAGTCTAAGTGACCTTGATCTATCCAACAACCAGCTGTCTGGGCCTATACCTTCGAGTGTGGGTAACTGCTTTTTCCTGGAATCTCTAAACCTTGGCTGGAATAATATCAGTGGAAATGTTCCAAATGAGCTTCAACAGGCAACAAGACTCGATATTCTTCAATTAAATGACAACAGTCTGAACGGTTCTTTTCCTAATTTCAAGAAGCTCTGGAATCTGGAATTTCTCAACTTAGGAAACAACAATTTTGAAGGAAGTATACCCAGTTTCATTGGATCATTCAATAGACTTGTGGTTGTTTCTTTGAGGTCAAATAAGTTCAGGGGATCAATCCCATCTGAGATTACTAATTCACACAATCTTCAAATCATCGACTTGTCGATGAACAATCTCTCGGGTCCAATTCCAAAGAAGATGGGAAACTGGAAGATGTTACGAAGTAGAATAAATGAACCACCTTCATATGTGTCTGTGGATCCGGAGCATACTTTTAATGTTGCGTACCAACTGAACTTGGCGACCAAAGGGACCATCATCCTATTTAAACACCTACATAGCTATATTTCAGGAATTGATCTATCATACAACATTCTTGAAGGAAACATCCCAGAAGAGATGGGTCTTCTTAAAGGGATTTCCACGCTAAATCTATAACACGATCGTTGATCAGGTAGAATCCCGCATAATGTTGGATACATGACAGGTTTAGACTCCTTGGATTTGAGTTTCAACAAATTGTCTGGAGAAATCCCAAAGTCTTTGACATTAATTGACTCTCTTGGTTATTTCAACTTATCTAACAATAACTTGAGTGGCAGGATTCCAAGAGGGACTCACTTTGATACACCGAGTTTAGACGGTTAAGCTTTTGCTGGTAACAGTTTGTTGTGTGGTTTCCCTACTCAGAATTCTTGCGAGAGTGAACAAAATGATGCAAAGGATTCGGAAGAAGATGATCAAGAAGACGCAAGTGAAGTTGCAAAAGAGAAGTTTTTGTTTTATAGCATTGTTGTTTTGGGGTTTGTAGTTGGATTTTGGGGCCTGTTTTTAATATTGCTTCTAAGTAAACAAAAATGGTGGTTTGGGTATTGGAGACTTGTTGATTCTGTTGCAATTGTAATCGCAAGACATTTGCTAAGAAATTGATTTATGGAGTGTTCTATTCATTCTTGTTCTCGTATTTTCTATAAACGTATCGTTTTTATTCAAAGTAAAATTCACAGGTTACAGCTATGTTCATACTCTAGTGGAGAATCAGACAGGCTATACTTAGAAAATCTGAACACTTGTATGGAATTCATAGTTCGTATATGTGTATGAATTATTTAAATAAAACCAATGTGAATTCTCATGCAAAGCGAGGAATCAATTCTCTGGTCCCAATATGCATGCAGAGGTCTGATCCAGGTTACATTTCATAAGAATGAAATGAAAGCAGATGCAATTCAAAGGCATAAAATAATTACCAACATACTGCAACTACTATTTTGACAGCATTGGAAAAATAAGGTATAAGTAATGCCATAAACATAGTGTACATAATTTTAAAGGAGAAGTACCTGTTTTTGGTGCATAAGGAAGAGGAAGCACTCATTTAGAGTTCAGATGGCAGAGACTACCAGTCTATAGTCCAGAAAGCATAACAGGAAGAACTCAGGCAGAGGTATATGGTAGTATGCGACTAATATTCCAAACTCTATGCTAAAGCCAAGTAGTACTGGTATAGCCAAACACACTCGCCCTGACATCAATGATAATCATCAGGAGTAATGTCTTTTGGTCGATATGATCGACAAGTACTTTTCTTAAATTTTTTAGAAAATATTTAGCTAGAAAGCGGAATTTTTACATCTGTTGAACCATGCAGAAACTTTCTTCTATGTAATGAAAACAAATTCAGAGGTAATACGAATACTTGATTATGTATCAATGCCCAGGTCATGCTCTGCATAAGAAGAAACTAGGGAGCATGGACAGATGGCAAGCAACATCCATTCAGATGCAGGGACAGGTTTCCTGAATTAGAAACACATGACACATGTCATATTAGTCTGATGAAATCACGGTCGCATTCTTAATCTAGAAAATTACTGCAAGCCTCACTACTGTGTTCACCCATAATATAACGAAATAACAGAAATTGCATCATAACCAGTTACTTTATTAGCGCAAATCCCAGAATATATGATTGCTGATCATCTGGATTAGAGACATTTTCACAAACATTTACAACGGCAACTAAATACAATGTCCATCGTGGCCCAAAATCCCCACAGTGCTCCAAAAGCAGTCTCCTGGGTCAAAATCTGCCTGGCGAGGCTGGGAAGGTAGGTGAATGTATAGAATACTTTACATAGTAGACTCTCCTTTAAAAGATAGTAGCCTGAAGTTTTTACTCAGGGATCTCTGTATAGGTAGCCAATTCCCTGTAGTCTGCACTGTCTGCCGGTACGAAGAAAAAAGTTGCACATTCAAAAGAGTGTCAAGAATGCGACTGATGTATACTCATTGGCTTTTTGGTTTCAACAAATTGTCACAATTTAATTTTGAGATGGAATGGTCCAGATTACATTAGTTAAACTCTATTGTGTGCAGTACCTACTTATAATAGTTGTGAGGATGCAGATATATACTACCACTGAGCAGTCGATAGTTTTATGGTATACTGTGGTTTTTGATTTGGAATTGGATTTTGGGGTTTACTGATGGTTCGAGAAAATAATGGTTTAGGCACTGGTGAGTTTTTTTATACTATTGGGGCGAAAATAGCACGTCTAATTAATAAAAACTGATGATGGTGATCCGTATTATGATTTACACTTTACTCTTTACTATACTTAGCGGCTAGTCCATGTACTAAAATCAAAACAGGACAAATCCAGGTGCCAAACCCATTTCTGTTCACAAACCTCGGCACAATAACTCTCAGTAGTATATTTTATTAAATTAGGATTACATCATCATTAGGTTTAATCATTTATACTAACTCAATAATGGAAGCAAAAAATCACAAGAATTCTTAAGCAATCTCGAACACTACGTGCAGTTAAAACTCAGACATATATTACTTTAATCAATGAAAAATCCCAATAGTCAATGCTAATTGAGTATATTATATAAGGTCATACCTAGCAGAACAAGCAATGCACCTGCAGAATATTGTAATCCGGCAAATTGGGCGGCGTGCAAGTTATGACAACTAACCAAATAAGATTTTAACAGTCGATCTGAAAAGAAACATAAACAAAACAAGATTATGGTTATGTCATCACAATAGACATCCCCAAACTAAATAATGGATTACCAAAACAAAATCCAAATTCAGATTCATCGCATAATGTTGGGAAAATACATGAAAAGGAATTGATTATGACAGTCAAACATCATGAATATTGGAAAGTCAATAAATAGAATTCAATGCAACATATGAGAATCTGTTCAACTATTATACATACAGTACCATTGCCACAACAAAAAAGGTCAGCTGGTGATTTTGTGATAGCTATATAAGGCGGGTTGCAACGACAACAACAACAACAAAGAACGAGAAGAGACATTTTTGTAGACCACTTACAAATTCGCCTAGCTATGAATGACTCCAGCAAAAATGTTCGGTTACCATTTTATCATCTTCATATTCATCTTATCTTTTTTTTATTATCATTATTGTTCATTACTCAACTTCCAAAAGTCTCTTATGCCTGCCACGATTATGAAAGAATCGCTCTCTTGCATTTCAAATCCTCTCTAACCGACTTTTCTGATCGTTTGTCATCGTGGAAATTAGACCGCCATCAAAACTGTTGCGCTTGGCATGGAATTCAATGTTCTAGTGAATCATTTCATGTCATCTCAGTCGATCTCCGCAATACGGACCGTGAAATCAACCTTATAATTTCTGATTATTCGCAGCCTGCACCAAACACCTCACTCTCTGGTACAGTCTCCCCTTCCTTGCTCAGTTTAGCTCACCTTGAGTATCTTGACCTTGGTTTCAATGATCTTGACTACACAAATATCCAATATCATCTTTTTAAACTCAAAAATCTAACTCATCTCGATGTTTCCAGTTCAAATTTTTCTGGCTCGATAACGACACAGTTTGCCAATTTATCATCTCTACAATACCTTGATATCTCTGGTTATGTTCAAACATCTGATCCCAACTTTTTGAGTTATACACCTTCTGAATTTCCCTTAATCTCGTCATCTATAAACTGGGTTAAAGAGTTAGTCCATCTGAGGGTACTTAGACTGAGTGGTGTTGATTTATCTGAGGCAACTGTTCAAAAAAACTGGGCTACACCATTATCATTTCTTGCTGATCTCAGAGAACTTCACTTATCTGCTTGTGGGATTTCTAGTCCAATTTTTCCAATCCATGACTTCCTTAATTTTTCACGTCTATCAACTCTGAAAATGAATTTCAATGATGACCTCAATTTTTCAATACCAATTCAGATTGCTAATCTTACTTCTCTTTCAGTTCTTGAACTAGCTGGTTGTTTTAGTTTGCAAGGCTACATTCCTTACCTTCCTCAGCTTCAAAGACTTGATGTAAGAGCAAGTGTTAATCTATATGTCAATCTTACGTCCATGTTTGAACGTCAATGGCCTAAACTACAAGTACTGTGGATGACATCTACTTATGTAAATGGTTCGATTCCAAGTTCTATTTTGAATGCTCCATTATTGGTTAGTCTGATCGCACCAAGATGTTCCATTAAGGGTTCGTTACCTACCTCTATTGTGAAACTTTCAAAATTGGAGTATCTTGACCTCTCTGACAATGACATAACAGGTTATCTTCCTCCTCTGGGCTCTCATATGAAAAACGTGCGATATCTATCCTTGTCTAGCAACAAATTGCAAGGACCCATACCCGAGTCAATTTGCCAGATTGGTTCGCTTCAACAACTTGATTTCTCTTCCAATAAACTAAGCAATACGATACCAAGTTGCATCACCAAGCTACGCAATCTCAAATATTTGGATGTTAGTTCTAACTCTATTGAAGGAATATTCTCATTGAACTCTTTGATCAATGAATTAAGCCTAACAGAACTAAACTTTAACTTAAACATCATAACCATTGAAATAGATGAACACTTACTTCCGTCAAAATTTCAACTGAAGAGCTTACAGCTGCAATCATGCAATATGAAAGGGCATATCCCGTCTTTCTTTTGCAAATTCACAAATCTCAATAGACTGGATATGTCAAATAACAATCTTATGGGATCCATCCCATCTTGTCTCTTCAAGCACCAAACTCTGGTTTATCTAGATCTCTCGCAAAACAACCTTCAAGGAACATTACCAAAAGTTTTTCATTTTAATGAAGATAAGTTCATGTACATAAATTTGGCCCACAACAAGCTTCAAGGTTCACTTCCTCTTCCATCTCAAAAAAATCTATTTTTTGATCTGTCACAGAATCAGTTCAGTGGCAGAATATCATTCAAAGTGGGAGAACGGCTTTCAAATTCCCGTTATGCTTCATTATCAAGTAATCACCTATCAGGTACAATACCCATCTCCTTCTGTTCAAATAATGGCTTAGAAATGGGTTCAATGAGCATTCAATCTCTAAATCTCTCCAACAACACCTTAACTGGAAGAATACCTTCTAGTTTAGGAAACTGCAGTTCTATCTTTCTGCTACATCTTGGGATGAATAATCTATTCGGAAATGTCCCAAAAGAGCTTAAGCAAGCACCTATTCAATATCTTATGTTGAACGATAACTTCCTCGAAGGTATCTTTCCGAAATTCATTCAAAGACTTGAGATGTTGACTGTTCTCACCTTGGGAAATAATAACTACGACGGCAGTATACCTACTTTTGTTGGTTCATTAAAATATATTAGGATCCTGTCTTTAAGGTCAAACAGATTCAATGGATCTATCCCCAAAGAGATCAGCCATTTGGGTCGACTCCAAATTTTAGACCTGTCGATGAACAATCTCTCTGGTTCAGTTCCAACCAAGTTAGGAAACTTGACGATGCTAACAAGTAGGCCTAATTACACTACTGCGTACTGGGATGGTGGTTGGATTATCTCAGACATTCAATTACGCATAAGGATCAATGGGGTGTTACAATACCTTAAACACTTACACGATTACAGTTCCGGGATTGACCTATCAAGCAACATTCTAGAAGGAAATATCCCAGAAGAGATAGGTCTACTGCAAGGGCTTTCAATGCTTAATTTATCAAACAATCATTTGGATGGTGCAATACCAAGAAATGTGGGAAACATGACTGGCTTAGATTCCTTGGATATCAGTTTTAATGAATTGTCCGGAGAAATCCCAATGGAAATCACATCACTAAATTCTCTTGGGTATTTAAATCTATCATATAATAACTTGAGTGGCAGAATCCCTGAAGATGCTCACTTCCAAGGTCTGGGTGTGGATGGATTAGCCTTCCTAGGTAATGAATATTTGTGTGGTATACCTACTACGAAGCATTGTGCGGGTGATCCAATTGGTCCTCCTACCAGTAACAACACTGGTAATAATACGAACATGAATATCGAAGACGAAGAAGATGGTGCCAGAGATAAGGTTTTGTTATATGGTTCTGTTATTTTGGGTGTGGGTGTAGGTTTTTGGGGTCTATTCTTGGTTTTACTGTGTAGAAAGGAGAAATGGTGGTTTAATTACTGGAGAGCTGTTGATACCGTTGCATCTAGATTAACAGGTTGTATGCCAAAAAATCAGTAACAGTATCAGTGACTTAGGCTGGCATTTCTTGTGAGAGTTGCGATTTGAGATCTCTTCTGTAGCACAGAGAAATAGGATTGCTATAAAATAAAAAAGAACGTCTTTTGCATCTTAATTTAGGTTTCTCTTGTAGCACACTACACTAAAATAAATGTGTTACGTCAATATATGAAATATATTTTATTAAACTTGAATTCGAAATTAGCTAGATGTATACGTCAAAACAGGATAATTAATGTCAGATTGCTAGTCTACTCTACATCGATCAATAGCGGATAAAAAACATAAGAACATAGTTTACAGTCATTAGCAGACAATACCTGATTACGATGGTTTACACGCTGTAGAAGAAATAAGCCTGCGCAAGGAGTGATGATACTCCTTTTAATGTTCCACCAACATAAAGCAAAGTAGTATTCATTCACACTCCCATGCCCTGTTTTCTTGAACGGCTGAACAAGCAACACATCACTGATGATTACTCAAATGAAACCAAGGTCATTTCCTCGATACAAATATAATCAGTATTGTATACATTACAAATAATGGGAAAACAATATACCCAGCACACTTAAATGGGAACCATTCTAGAAAGTTAATGAGAAACATCAAAGAAATTATCATATTAAGATATTGACTAACCCGAGAGACAGTGAGAGGAATCACCTTCGAATATGAAATTTTTTTCGTAAACAAAATCATCACTAGAAGACCAAGATGCACCATCATATACCACTTCCTAGAGAATGAAAATTTTATGCCATTTGTATCTTTTAGAAAAATCCACAAACACTTACAGCGCACAACTAAACCTTGAATTTTTTTTTTTTCAAATTTCTGTATTAAGATCATCTGGATTATAATCTGTTATCCCATGTCAATATATCCAATTTCGCTGAGCATGCATGCATTTGCAATTTAACCAAAACATAATTGAACCACTAATGACCATTCAGTAGAACCATAATTATGGAATAACTTCTCAAATGACCTAAGTTTCTCCACCTACCAGTCGAATTGCATAAGTTTACTATTCCTATGAAACACATTCAGGGTTTAGATTTACTAGTATAAATAATGCAGTTCAACTCCTCATTAAATCATCAACCATCATATTACATACTCAAGGAGAGAAAGATGTAATCCAAGAAGAAAATGGAAAACAAATCCCCTGCTTTCAGTGGTGTTATGATGATGGGTTTACAAAGGGATATTCCTAGCACATGCTTCAGTTGAAGCAAAAACTTGTTGCAAGAACCCGACCTCAAGAGAATTCGATAGGATTTGCCGCAAATTTCCGGGTACTACCCCAGAAGTAAAGGAGCAAAAGACCAAGGGAAAATTGGAAATACGGTAAATAATTGAGTTGGGTTCCGTAAAAAAAGTAAATAATTGAGTCGGAATATGTCTCGTAACTTTTAAAATTAAGGAATATGTTCAAACCGTTAAAAAAAAAATCTTAAATAGTTAATCTCACGTATTGACCGGTTAAAATCTCATTAGATGAGATATTGAGTCATACCAAATTTACACATTCACCCTTCAATCATTTATGTGAGACCAAAATGGTTTGTGTTTTATCGGAAGAGCGATCGAGACAAACCTAAAAATAAAAAAGTGGGGGGAATTCATAAAGTGAAATTGAGAGAAAAAGAGAGAGAAATTAAGATGATTTGCTACTAGGAAGAATAAGACAAATCAAAGACGAAGTTGGTTTTTCTTCTCCATCAGAGTTGAGAAAAAGGGTTAAATCGAGATCATGATTCTTCAAGATGGGTTAATTCATCAAACCTGCTTCTATTTTTCATTATTGACACATATAATGTAGTGGTGCAGTGTAAGAAAGGATGCAGTGCAGGTTAAGCTTTTGTATAGTTTTTCCCTCTCACGGATCAGACGAGCTCTTCACATGTTTCTGTTCATTTTCATAATGTACACGTGTATGTTATATGTGTTCAGTGCTTAGTGTTAGTTAAGTCGGCTAATTAGAACTATAAATATATATAATTATATTCATTACTTGTAATGAAGCTATGCTTCTCTGATTAGAAATGAATGAAGGTTATTAACCATTAATAAATTTTTATTATGGTATCAAATAGGTTAGGGTTAATTTCAACTCTAAATCGATCCGATTTTTAGTTTTTAGATTTCATTATTTTTCATCATCATCGTCATCTTTCTATGAAAAGATTTGTTACTTGTTCAGTGTTGTTGGTGAATTTTCATAGAAGCATCTTCATACTTTCTGTAATTTGGTTCTCACTAGTGGAAAATGGACAAGAAAACACCGACACAACAGGTTTTAAGAGCGAGTGAAAGAACAAATTACACCAGACTCATAGTCAGTTCTAGTTTTGGCATTATATTCCAAAAAGGTCAAATTTTATCTGGGCCTAACTTTTTAAACTGTAGAACAAACTTTATCGTTTCTACTTAGCTCGGATAGAGTCCAACCTATATATTTTTATAAAAAATGGAAAGTGATTCGGTTGAATCTAAAGCTGATTCAACTGAATCACAAAATAAAATAAAACAAAAAAGAAATTGAATGAACATTATATTAACAACAGAATTCATTATATTTCCAAAATTATTTACAAAACATCGTAGAAACCTAAAAACCTAAAAAGTATCGAATACAACCAATTACAAAAAACTAATATCAGATTTATACCACTTGTTTATGCCAATTGTTTCATTCAGTTATTGAAAACTACTTAAGGATAAATTTGGGAGGTTAAAGAAACTAGAACACAAGCAACAGATGTTACCCCACCATGGCTCGATGAGGATGAAAACCCAACTTCGTCCAACAGAACATGATAATGAGTGGGCGCATTGTTCCCTAAAATTTTGAGAAAAGAAGGTATCAAAATTAGAAATCATAAAGATCCAGGAGTATTGCGAACAGTGATGAGCTACAAGGAATGTTGAGAACACACAACGACTAAACATAAGGGAAAGGAACTTACAATCATTCCAGCATATGAACCCATGTAGAAATCGCTGCTTAGGGGATGACATATCTGTTTGTCAGTAACTGTACCTAAAAAAGTGCAGAAAAATATGTTACGACAATTTAAATAGAAGGAACTACCTTAAAGAAGTAAATTGCTTATTCAATGAACCACATAGGTACATATAATAATAGCGAAAGAGGACTGCTCATTTTAATCACATCTAAACTTGGTCCATTGTATCATGATTTTAGTCATCAAAATGTTTTGTGAATATTTTTTTCAGAATATTTTCACATAATATTGGTAAGAGCTTATCGCATGTAAGGAACCTACATAGGGAAAAAAATACGACTAATAAGTTAACCTAATATGAAATAAAGTATTACCCCAATCCTCCGTATTGGTTTGCATGTCGAAAATTAGTATAGAGATAATACCAAAAAGAAACAGAATCATGCACATGCAGAAGTTAACATGTCAAAAATCTAAAGCAGGAGGAATAAAACACACAATCTTCACTAAAGCAGTACAGATGGACGGAGTAAATGAAAAAAAAGAGAATCAAGGAACCATCCTAGACATGAGTAGTATGTAGAGATATCATCAAACATGCTGAATCATTCAACCTCAAAGGTGAAACATTCTAACTAAACCCGTCTGCGATATTATTGTTGCACCTGAACTGCAGATCTTACATGACAATAATGAAAACTCAAAACTCAAAACTATAATATGTGCAAGCATAGTAAAAAAGGAAACACAAGGATCGTTGTATGCTAGGTCAAATTGAAGCTTGTAAGACCCTATTTTTCTTTTTAGATGAATAGCATATACGAAACATATATTCATTTCTTGAATAACAATAAAAGAACTGAGCCAATGGTAGGATGTAACATTTCAAACTTATAGCAAACCCGACTTTCAGATGGTAATCTAGAAGCAAAGGATTGGATTGTCTTGTACTCCTCCCTAAGAACAAACATGAACGATATTCATACTTTAACATAAGAAATAGTTTCCCGAGACTCCATAGTTTTGGATGCAAGAAAAAATATGTTAGCTTGTATAAAAGACAAAATGAATATAGTGACAACTCTCAAGTTATAATTTCAGCAAGTTAGTTGTAACTACAACTCATTTTTTTCGCTCAAGAAAGTCCCTAACAATGAAGAAACGTTGAATTAAAAGGTTTTGAAAGTAAAATAAAAAAATAATAATTATTGAACAACAATTAAGGTGCACAAATACATAATCAGCAATGACGTCAGTCACCTTAACATGGCCTCTTCTTAAATTATTTCATGAAGAATAGTAAATATACGTTCTTTCTTAAAGCATAGACCCTCTTTCTAGATTGATTTATGGACTTAAGCCAGTCTAAAGGGCAACAAAATCAACATGGGTTTGCTTTTCCATATCAACAAACAATGCTATGCAAAGAAGTACACCATATATCTGTAGCAGAATTATTACCTTCCACCAGGGTGTCCCACATTTATCTTTAATTAAGATGATCTATGGACATGCAATTGATTTTTGTTATTGATTAGGAATTTATTTGTATGATTTTACAGGAAATAGAAGTAGAGGTTCAAGTTAATCATGTTAAACGGATGTAAAGTTTGGTGCTGCACGAGGTGTTTATAATACTCATATCTTATTTTGCTTCCATCTTGCTTTGTATGGTGGTGTTTATGTGATTAATAACTTAATTGGATTTAGTTTTATCTGATCGAAACAAATACCTTTTCCATTATAGAAAATCGGTTTTAGGCTGAACTGATCTTTGTGCAACGCTAACCACAACCTTTCATATCTGATATAAAGGGATATCATGATCCCGAACCGATTTTACCTGGGATCGTCAGGCCCAAGTGTGTCTCCTTGAAGAAATTAGCAATCCTTGAGGTCAACTGGAGGATCTATTGTGGCAGAACCGTAAACAAGATTTTATTGGGAATCAGAAAATTGTTATATTAACCAAAAACATATTTGATTAGGATTGTGGTACTATTCGATCTAGTAGTATATTTTCCTATTAAATTTAAATTCTTTGGTGAATTATGTTCATCTAACTTATACACGAATAAAAATGTGGGTTCTATTAATTCCACTTATTCCCCTATCCAAACCAACCGTAGTCTATTCACATCAACACTATTTAGCTCCGAGATAATTTAGATAACCTTATTATTTTATATATCACCAAAAATCGGATTAAAATAAGATAAAATTACCGACACAATCAAGTTACGATAGTAGGCTAGCTAGCCCACACTATCAAGATCGCAAATCTTGATTATGAATCAAAAAAAATATTGCAAAAATTAAAACTAATTTTGTATACACACTACTAAAAGACTAATTTTAAGATATGTACACTTAGAAAATCATGGATGCTAATGGTTGAAAAACCATCTAACATCTAAATTTCCAGATAAATCATAGAACATAAGCTATTTTATTGTAATTATTTATATCAACTAAACAAATAAGCAATTGGTTTTGTATGTCAACCATTTTGGACCGCTAAACAAAAAGTAAAACTTGAACATCGTATATATCAATAGTAAAAAAAAACTCCACATCAATATATTGTCACATTCTAATAAAATTTAAGAAAATACATCAAAAAATTATTTTTTTAAAATTGTAGGATTTAAAAAAAAAATATAAAACCTTGTAAATACTATCTCTATTTTTGCAAAATTATTATTATTTTTTATTATTTTAGCCTAAAAACACTTACAGAAACGGAAAGAATATTTTTTTATTTTAAATAATGATATTTATAACTTGAAATTAAAATGAATACCTAAAAGTTAATTTCTTATGCTTCAAAAAAAGATTAATTAGGGTACACCAGCATACTTCGGAAGAGCTTAATTAAACGCATAATACAGAGATTAACGGTTTAAATTATACTATCTCCGTTTCAGCAAAAGTGTCATTATCACTTTTTTATTTCTAAGAATAATTAGATAATCCGGTTTTGAGGGCCCGGTTAATGGTTAGTCTTCCCATAAAACTTGTTTAGGTGTTAGTCCGTTTTTATAATTTTGGATCCAAAAAATTAATCCATAATCCATCATACGTGTTTTAGAAAAAATATTCTTTAAAATACCCATAATAACATTAATATAGCTTAACAAGCAAACTAAATCACTATATTCCATTTTCTTTTCCATAACTGCTCGAGCTATGACGATTGAAGATCATAAATTTCCAGTTTTCGCTCCAACAACAGCAACCGCGAACCTAGTGAGCCTCAGATTGAGATTTTTCGTTCCCGTTTTGTTGCAGAGAAACCCTAATTTTCTTAATAGTTTCTCTCTCTCAAAGAAAACATAAAGAAAAATGGCAACTGAAACAGAAAAAATTACCAATCTTAAATCATCTGTTGCCAGACTGATGTGGTTTTATATAGTGGTAAATAAAGAGGTTCGATTTTCGAACTTGTGAAGGTAATGATTTTAGAAAATATTAAACTTAATCTA
>JAJJMC010015776.1:95782-112473 GCA_023531435.1 Papaver californicum | reverse complement strand
TTTTTTCTAATTTAAATCCATGCAAATAATAATAAAAGAATTATAAATAATTAATTAAAAATAGACTTACCACATAAAATTGAGAGAAAAACCTCCTCCATCATCCCAGTAAATAGACTTAGCTCATGGTGAAGAAAACTTGCTCAAAAGATCTTTTCATTGCTCAAAATATTGATTACAAGGTTGAATAATAGTGCAACAGCTGAACAGACGCGTTTATAAGTGTTACAGAACAAGGTTCAGCCGTTGCAAAAGGCTAAGGCAAAGAAAAGGAAGGAAGAAATTTGAAATTTAAGGCAACAGAACAGCAACACTTATAAGGGTTGCTGTGTCTTCTTCTTCGGCAGCTACCAGTTGAAGAACACGGTCACCGGCGGTGACCGGTGCAGCAGCAGTTGGCCGGATCGTGAGTATTCCGGTCACAATTCCGGCGACTCCGAAACTTCAATTCTAAGCTATTCTCTCCGTTCTTCTTGGATTCTCTTGGTATATATAGGCTCTACAAACCCTAGGGAGAGTTCTAAACTAATAGAACTCCTTAAAACACTCCCAAATTCATCCAAATCCGAATCAAAGTATAATACCCTTTTTCCGGTGAAACTCGGATTTGGGGCTATTTTTCCGGCGTAAACCTCTAATTCTTCACGTGTTTAATCTTGTATGGACCTCTAGTATATTGTGTATCAATTTGGGAGCAAAATATTCCAAAAAATTTCATGAATCAAAGTGTACAGTTGCATTCCGTCTGATCCCGTGACTGGCTTGACTCGGTCAACTCGGGTTGACCGACTTGACTCGGGTTTGACCCGATTTGACCGAGTTGACTCGAGGGTACCCCTTATCACTTCTAGGGTGCCAAATAACACTTGTCCTTGGGTGCCTTTATCACTTTTTGAGCCAATTTTTCCACAAATCTTTATTCTTCAAATGTACCTACAAAAGCATAAAAACACGTAATATTTGCAAAATCGAATACTAACTTAATAGAAACTAAGGTGCAATCTAGACACTAAAATGTGTCTATCACAGACTCAATCAGATCAGGTTTGATTATTGATCTCATTAATTGATTGGATTGTTTTAGTGCTTCTGCATCATAAGATGATATAAATCTGAGTTGTTGTTTTTCTGATTAAAATCTTGATTTGTTTTTGCAGTGAGAATGAGAAATCCGGATTTGTAAATCTCGTAGCTCGTTATCTCAGGTAGATTGAATTAAATCAATCATTTTAATTTTTCTTTTTTGAATCGGTGTTCACATTTGATTTTTGATTTCCTTCTTCTGTTTAGCTGGAGATTGACAATTTTGGATCCATTCTCGAATTACATTTGAACATTTTGGTTGCTTTCTGGATTTTTATTGAATCTATAAATTAAGTTTCTGATTTCCTTTTATTTTTGGTTTATTTTCTGGATTGAAGTGGAGAAGCTCAGCACGTGGAGTAAAGTATGATTCAGACTCCAACTGACAAAGCTGTTGTTCCATATGAAACTCGAGCACCTACTCCTGATGGTGAAAGTTCAAGTTTTTTATTTCGAATCTCAGCTTATCTTTGATTGATCAATGCTTCGTCAATGTAGCGTTTGTGCTGATTGTTTGGATCATTTACTTTAAGGTGCCGATGCAACTAAGAGCCTTTTGGACAAGCTTGTGGTGTTAAAGCTCAATGGAGGTTTGGGAACAACCATGGGATGTACCGGTCCCAAGTATAAAAACTCTCTTTATCTTTCTCTTATATTTATTTGTATCTATTTTGGGTTGATACTAGCAGAACCTTGTGGGTTGGTACTAGGTTTTAACTTAGTACATATCAATATCTACTAGGTTTTCACTTAGTACGTAATAATATCTACTAGGTTTTCACTCTCTATATATATCAATATCTACTAGGTTTTCACTCAGTACATTTTAATATCTACTAGGTGTTTCGTTCAAGGTTATTACAAATAAACTTTGCAAGTCTGTTTTGTTTACCTATATAAACTTTGCATGAGCTTTGAAAAACATTAGCCTTACTGAGTTACTACATGCTGTAAATTTTGGAACCATCGTCGATGCTCCTTTTTTTATCATTTACGGTTTAGGGGGTCGAGGGGGCAGCATCCCCTCGTTATCACTTATCATTCATTTTCAGTTTATTTGAGTTATTTTTCTATGTCGTATGATGTGGAATGGCTTTTGAGACACCATCTTACTAGAGTAAGTTTTCTCCAGAGCTCAATTAAACATTAAGATAAACTTGTCAAAATTCTTGTTTTCTTTCAGTACATGTATAATATATTGTGATATCTACTAAGTTTTCACTAAGTATATATCGATATCTACAAGGTCTTTTACCAGTACATATCAATATCTACTAGGCTTTTGGTTTTTATTTTCTTCAGTACACGTGTATACGTACTGCGATTTTCTATTTTTGATTTTGAAATTTTGTGTAAACATGGCTCTTAGAGTGCATCATTACTCTTAGCTTATGTGTAACCCCTGGTGATTGTTTTGCTATGGAAGTAGGTGCTGCTGTCCCGCGCACGTATCCAATCTTATTAGTTCCATCACCTTGCAAGACTGCAACTGGTCATCCTCCTCAGTACTGTATTCACCTTACAGAGCATATATTCAAGCACTCCATCGCTTGAGACACTTCCAGGTGCTCCAGCCAGTATTGACAAGTATGCCCATGGAACTGTTTTCTTAACTTGACTGTTTTTCACAGATAAATTCTTTTAGGTTTAATTTTAAATTATTAATAGTGGCCAAAAGTAAAACAGATGTCCCTCACATAGTTAGCATGATTTCATTTACTCCATAATCTTGTGCTAACCTGGTTTTGTGTACACTATCACGTTTATCTGATGGGAATGAAGTGTAGTTGGTCAGTTAATGTGTGACAGTCTACATTCATTTTGACCTACTTTTTGATCATTATAATTGTCATTTCTTTTTTCTGTTAACTTCGTTCCTATGTGTACCTACTGCTACAGCCTAATTTCCTTTAAAAATAGTAAACAAATTGTTCCCTTTCATCTGGAACCTTCTGACTATCATGTACGTACCATTTAAGATGAGTAAATTGCATAATCAGTCGTCGCATTTTGTTTATTGCGAACATATATAACTCTTTCAAGTTTTACCCTTTAAGAGAATTAGATTCTCTATAATTTGAATTTTTAAGATTATGATTCTTCCAAGCATTTTAAGAATAGTTATATTATGTACAGCTAAAAACCGTTAAGCTAATCATAGATATTTTGAAATGGGAATTTTTTTCTATCCCAATTTTTTTTTTAAATACGAAAAACCCATCATTTAGATTCTATATACGAGGAACCCATCACTAATTATAACATTCTTGATTATAAAAAAAGCCTTTAGCCTTAATAAAAAAAAAAAAACGGAAACAAACTTGATAAATCCTATTCCCTAAAATAACTCCTTTTACCTAATCCGAAAATGGCTCCCTAAATTAACTCCTTCTACCTAATCCTAAATAACTCACTTAATTTACCTTTTTGTTTTTATTACGATAATGATCAGAAAAATAATACAAATGTTGTCTGTCAACCCAAAAACCCGTAGTTATCAATATGTCACCATTAATAGTGGCGCAATTCCACACAATTAGTGAAAATCGGGGGAAATTTTCAGTTTTCATTTTTCACCCTTTGAAAATTCTAGTTTTCACTTGCCGAAATTTTTTAATTTTCACTTTTCACCCTCTGAAAATTCGATTTTTCTCACGAAATATGCAGACGAGTAAAAATTTCAGTTTTTACAAATATGGCTAGGTGAAAATGGTGAAAAATTAAGTTTGATTAATTGTGAAAACACAGATTTTCAATCTTTCTCGCGAGAATTTTTCTCTTCCTAAAAACTGATACGGCAAAAGTTAAGGCCGAAAACTTCAATTTATCACTAACCAATTGATGATAAATAATATTTTCACTTTGACACATGAAAAATCAAATCATTACTCAAAACACAAATGTAAAATAAAATTTCGACATGAAATATGCATGAGCCGGAGCCTTTTAATGACAAATCAACAGTGAAATCAGTTTTTTCCACTCAAAACACATGTGCAAATAGATTTTTTATCTACAAAATATTATGCTTCAAAATCACGCCCACTCGCTAAGCATTACGTAAACCTTTGTTAGTTCAAATCTGTTATATTCCACGTACTGCTAGCATTGTCTTAGACAACATTTTATCTTAGGAATTACATGAGGTGATTATCAATATTTAATTACATGAGGTGTTCCTCGATCACATTGGAAGACTTGTAAACAGAGGAACAAAATCAAACCTATGATAAATTAATTGAGAATTTTTTATATAGTATCTTAGGAATGAGAACCCATTAGGAACTTCCATAGGTTAGATTGCTTCTGATAGCAAAATACATAAACTCCATCAACATCAGCATGCGTTTCAAGGGAGGATTTCTTGACAAAAAAATTAAGCCTACGGGGCATTTTTCTTCAAATAAACAGAACATGTTCTTTTTCCTCCATCGAAATCGAAATAATCTAAGTTTAAGAACTGTAATTCTACGACATTTCCCAACTAATAACAAGGTCATCTTAGTAGCAGCGCCAGCCAAGTCACCGAATATGAATCAATCATCATCTATGATGATGGAAGAATCAACAAGGTTACCAAATAGCTCTGCAACAAAAGAAGTGAACAATTAGAATGAAAAAAAAAATAAAAATAGGGGGAATTCCTTAATGCCCCCACATTGCTTAATGACATTTCAATACAGTCCCACTTTTATTAATAATGTCAATATGCTCCCACTTTGACCAAAAAACTCTAATAATACCATAAACATCTTTATAGTTTAAATTTCAGAATGCCCCCATTTTAACTATTCTAACATGTTTACCTCTTTTGTATGTTTGTGTCCGTAACTACAACCAAATACGGATGTATGTTCTCTTAGTTCCTTCTTTTTTATGTTAGGCTGTGAAGGGATATGTCACATGCATGCTCGTTGAGGGTTGCGAAGCTTTTGTAAGTTCTTCCCTCCATAGGTCCTATTATAGGCTCTGATTTCACTATAACAAGAAGAAAACCAAAATTGCAACTAATTTTCTGTGATAATGTGCTTAAATGTTTTGATCAACCATATATGCATGGTAATTGTGGTGCACCGTGCACGTGTGGCAAAGTGATGTTCCTTAGTACTCCTTCTATGTACATGCCATCTATGCTTGCCAAAACCAAAATTTTCATTGGAGAACCTCCTTTAGTAAAATTATTTACACTCTAGTGTAAAACTTAACCCTCAATTTGCAGAGTAGTTACATTTCATTTATCAGAAATATCCTTGTCCCTAAAACTGCATCTCCTCATTTCCAGAAATTTCGGGGCAGTATCAACACCTAATCCATTAAGGTCATCAAGGATTCATTTGCATTTCCTTGTCAAGAGATTTAGTAGTAAAATTCAAATGGAAAATGGTGCGAGTGATAACCCCAGAGGTGCATTGGTTGTTCTAGAAGGTTTGGACCGAAGTGGGAAAACATCACAAGCTAGTGGATTGCTCTCATACCTTGAAGGACAAGGATTGTCAGCTGAGTTATGGCGGTTTCCTGATAGAAATACTTGTGTTGGGCAAATGATATCCTCTTATCTTTCCAACAAATCAGAATTAGATGATCGGTCCATCCATCTTCTTTTCAGTGCAAACCGTTGGGAGAAGCGGTTATGATTATTTTTCTGTGTGTGAAGTTCAACTCTGAACATCGTTTAGCTTCTTTTTTGTTGCCCTTTTCTGTGGCATCTTACAACATGCCTTACTTGTACACCTTGACAACATGGTCCTAATTTTTCTAATCTGGTCTCGCAGTTGATTACCAGGTCTTGGCACAAATTCTAGATGTTCACATGCTGGGTAATAGGCCAATAGCAAATTCAGTTTTCAAAACTTGTGGTCTCTGACTCATGTATTCTGTTTCCACCTTCCTTTAATTTTCTTTTCTTGTTTTTTCGTTTTCACTCAAGTTTATATACAGATCAATAATTATATCCTTACGTTAATTACTGTGATTAGAATTTTCTCAATCACTGCCTATACTAACAGAGCAATGAAATATGAAAAGTCCAAGTTGGTGTTGAATGACATAAATGATAAATGTCATGGTTAGCTTATTATTAAGTAATTATGAAATCTGAACAGACTGTTATTATTTTGTTGGGCTCGGAGGAAGCGCAGTTTGATGCTATATCATCAGCATCAAACGTTAAACATTTGTCCCTGAGGTAGTTAAAAAAGTAGTACTTAGTCATTTACAGACTTTGATGATATGAACTTCGAAAGAAATATAAACTATAAAGTTATAAACAAATTAAGAAGGAAATCAGGAGCTCCATCGCTCCAATCATTTTGCCAGTAACAAAATTAAGCCTACATCAATAGAAAAAAAAAACTAATACAAAAAAACGTAGACAACGAGAGTTTCATTAATTGTTGCGTTTGCATGATCTGCTGTTGTGCCCGGCAATTCCACAAGTTCTACACTTTCTAATTGCATTAGGTTGTGTAGGTTGTGGAGTTGAGCCTCTCTGCTGCGATGTACTAGCACCATTCGCATTCTTCTGTTTCTTTTTGTTACTCCCAACTACACCACCTTTGCATGATCTGCTGTTATGCCCGACGATTTGACAAATGGTACACTTTCTAATTGCATTAGTCTTTGCAGGTTCTTCAGCAGACCTATGTCTACTTTCTTTAGGTCTTCCTGCTTGCCTTCTCAATGGAGGTGGAATAACAATGTTCTCTGTGGGCTGCAAGTGTTATAAAGTGTTGGAAAGGGACAATTAGGTTCGAGTCTGACAATTCAATAAGGTTATGGAAATGATAAACAACTAATAAATCTTACTTGGACCCAACCAGAAGTATCACCAAAGGAATTCACGTGATATTTGTATGCCCAAGCACGATAATAAGTACTGCATAAATTGCAAAAAAATAAAAAAGTAGGTTAGTTTACAAAGCTAATACTCATACTCATTCAAGTAATCAATAATCATTTGAAGTCTATACTTTTCATTAACTGCATTCCATTCATGTGAGGCTGCTGCTGCATGTACACATATAAACCTCTTAGCTTCCATTGTATGCAACTACATGTCATCCAAGATAGATCTACTATCGAGGACTCGTCGGTGTCGTTTTTACGAACGTCAACCTCATGATCACCATCCAGTGTAAAGTGTACTCATTCCTACGTTCCTCAAGGAGTTTCCAAGTACTTCCATTTTAGGGACCAAATTGTCGTCATACCAAGTTCTGCTCTTGTTTCTCCTTTTCGTAAACATTGCCCTAATCATTTAATTGTACTTTATAAATATCATACATATTGGTTTATCCCTCAGTGGCTTACACCAACTATTGAATGACTCGCTGAGCCCATTAGTCGTAACATCGGAAACAGAATCATGATCACAGTATGCCCGAGCCCATGTATGTGGTTTTGCCTTAATCAAATAATCATACGCATCAACTGACTTAGCATTAATCACATTCATGTGTAGTTCATGCCTATCCATTCGGTATAATCTTCCTGCTCGTTACATTAGACTTTGTAATTCCTTGTCTTTATAATATTTCTTAAAATTAGCATAGAGATGACGTAAACAAAATCTTGAGCTAGCTTCCGGAAAGACTTTCTCAACAGCAGCAACTAAGCCCTTTTTCCTATCACTTAGAAAAGTAAGCTTTCTTTGATGTAGAGATAAATGCGGACGCAATAAGTTCAGAAAAGTTGCCCAATTCTCCTCATCTTCAGCGTCACAAACAATAAAACCTAATGATATAACCCACCCAATGCATCTAACGCGGTAGCAGATAATATTTGCCCACCATACCTCCCCTTTAGGAAACAACCATCTAAACCAACAATCGGTCTACAACTCTCCTTAAATCCTTTCAAAGAATATTGATAAGCAACACAACAATATTTGAATTATCTGGTTTTTGGGTCTGTGCCATAAAATGCAACACTTCCTGGATTTGTTGCTAATATACGTTCACACAAAACAGGCACAAAAGAAAATGATTCCTTAAAGTTACCCCACATCATGTCTTTTATTATATTACATGCTCTATAAAAGGAGAAAGCAAAAAATGGCTCAGGAAGCTAGCTTGGTCACATCGGACACACAGTGCAACTCTTCCCAGCTTCAAAGTTCCACTCTCGCTCAATTAAACTGTACTTCTGAATTGTAGTAGTGGGTTTAACATTCAAACACAATCACTTTATCCACAATGGAGTTAATTACAGAATGACACAGGAATTTAAACGCGAGCACCAAAATTCAGATAACAATGCTACCACCTGGATATTGCTCAAGGACTTGTAACTGTATCAAATGTCCGAGTGTATACAGGAGCTCTAATACTGAACATCTGGGGGTAAATTCAGATTTCACACCCTCTTGAAAAACCTACCACCTTTCTTTCCTACCAAACTCGTCTCTACAAGACGTTCCAGCATGATGATAGGATAAGTCCTTACATTAACGATTAAGGTTTCTTTTGTCCGTCGAACGTCTCTATCAAATTCAATGGAGTCTAGTGAAATCAATTTATGGTTATGCAGGAATATGCCAGCATGATGATCAAACTGAAGGGGATAAACCTAACGTGAAACAAACCCTCGTATCCTCATACACCAGTTTGTTAGCTCCAATAGTGAGAGCCTAATGTATGGAAATTACTACCAGCTACATAGTCATGGGAAGTAAAGATTTCATATGGGTAATTTATAGTAATATCTCTAAACTTAAGAAATGATTCGACAAAAGATAATTTCAGTTTTCGAATAATTACCAGACAATTTCATATGCCCTGCGAAGAAAAGGCACGTGAAAGAGGTTCCTAGTTGTGTATTCAAACCCCAAGAGAGGCTGCCCATGTTTTGGCTAAAGAAGCAAGGAGCAGTACCTCGAGTTTCTGGGATAACGACTTTCTTTCCTACCAAACTCGTCTCTACAAGACGTTCCAGTATTTATAAAACAGTGACTAGCACAGAAGAACAAGGAAGTCGAAAATGCTTGGTCCCTGTGGTGGATGCCGAAACACTATCTGTATCAAATGTCCCGTTGGAAAACGTACATATTTCATAAGAAAACTGACTCAACAACAGTTTCTGATTTTGGCAATATGCAGAACAAAGGATACAACTAGCTAGTCCATAACTGAAGCTTTGAGCTTCAGAACCAATCAATAACTACACGTGAGGAACCACCAACTCTATGAATCTAGTAAGGATCGAAGTTAGTAAAACCAACAATACTTTACACGAACATGCTGTTTACACCATCCCTTGGAGATGTGTTAGAGAAATCAGATCAATAAACAACTTTACACGTTGGAATTGACTAAACTTAAAACCCAAACTGCCTGATTCTAGCAGAATTCATAGATGCAGGCATATGCAGAATCCTAACTACCGAAACCTAAGAAGATACAGAACTTTTAAAACATAATAAGCACAGAGAAAGTGAATATAAGTAGTTTTAAAACATCATCTTAATAATAAGAAAGAATATACACAAAGAAGGCTTGTATTAGAAGCCATTTAACGTACATTTTTCATGATCAGAAACTGACTCAATAGCAGTTTCTGATCATGAAAAACCCTAAAAAAATCATAAAAAAACCTTAAAAACCAACCTTTAATAAATCCCGAGATTATTAGGGCTTCAATACTGTTCTTGGTGAGTGAATCTAAAGGAAACGGGCAAAAGGGTTTCTCTCCTTAGGGTTTCTACTCTGGTTTTAGTACTTGTTATTGGCGGGTGTAGTTTGCATGCTCACGTACTGACTGTCATTATTGTTAATGAGATTGCAAACAGATCCCTTAATACCCTAACCTAACCATAGTTAAGAAATTGGTCAAAGTCAAGTCCACAGTTATTTTGACCAATTTCAATAAGGCTATATTTGACAAGTCACAACTTTTTTTGCCAAAGTGGGATCATATTGATATTATTAATAAAAGTCGGACTGTATTGAAATGTCATTAAGCAATATGGGGGCATTAAGGAATTCCCCCTTAAAAATACCAATAGTAATAATAGTAGAAGAAGTTAAGAACCATGAAGTACAAATTATACCCGACTCAAGAACATCAACCTCGTCCTCCTCGACTCCAAGGCTAGAAGAATCTTTGTCAATTGGTGTACGTAACCAATTTTGTAATAAAATTAATGCCTGAAGTGTTCTAGGCTTTAAGGAACTTCGAAAAGGATCCAAAATTCGTTTTCCAGTACTAAAAGCTGATTCAAAAGCAACAAAAGAGAAAAGAGGCTCCGCTTAGGTACTGAAGGTCGAGACTTGAGAGAGAAATCAGCAGAGAGTCAGAGACACACAGAAGTACAGAATAGAAAAGGAGAAGCCAGAACAGAAGAGACTTTCTTTTCGTATCAAATCAATGATCAAGATGAAACAACCCTGTCTAATCCAAGGGCCAGCAAATAAAGGATTTTCTGGCAGGTTGGGTGGATGGATCGGGTGAGAGAAGATATCACCCGCATCCAACCTATCAAAAGACGAATAAATAAAATTATCACCCACATCTAACCCGTTTTCTCAACGGATCGGGTGGCGGATATAGATTGGATATGTGCGGCCCTAGTTCTTGCCATCTCTGCAACTTCTCCACCATTTATCGACCGGGTACATGCCAATCAAGGTATACAAAGATAAATCAGATTAATTTTTTTGGTCGATGATAAATCAGATTATTCAAACCCTAACTATTAAAAAAATAGAATTTGATAAGTTTTCTATCAAATTCGACTAAATTAAACTAAACCCTGTTTGAATCATAAAAATCCATATTAGAAAACACATTGGTTCAATCATTGATGAAGAAAACCATCATGAGAATCAATGAAAAGAAGAGCTGGGAAGAGAAAAAGAAGGCCTTTTTACTTACTAGGTTGACTCAAGCTCTTGAATAGTTCAATTGCTAAACCTTTGTAAGACTTGGACGTTTCTTCTTCTACTGTGTAATCAAGCTAGAAAATTTAGTAATGGAGAAGATCGGTAAAGAGAGAGAGTGAAACCGGGAAAACTTTGAGAGAGAAAACCGTAGAATTCTAGATCTAATAAGACGAGACCGGCTGGAAATATCGTAATTACTTTTCTAAAAGGCTTATTTGTATAATTAATAGTATATTTTATTTATGATGAAAATATAAAAATATGAAAATATAAAAGTATTTTATCAATCTAAAATAATTATTTTTAACTGCTTATAATATAGATGGGACTATATATATAAACCATGTAAAAATGGTTTATAGAAAAAAGAGGAATTAAACATAGGTTGCTTAGATATTTCTATATTTTAAAATTAATTTCAGAAAATCTAAATAGATTTTATTTTTATAATCAACTATTTCTATAATTATTAATTTTGGTACATATTATTTTAATATCGTTTTTAATACATAAAGTAAAGACTTTGGGTTGGAGAAAACTCCCCTTTTAATAAAATACCGAGTGTGACTATGTGCATCCCTCTAACCCTGGGTGCACATTCCTCCCTTGATGATAAGTTGATTTCTAACCATAGCCATTAGGTATGTATATCATTTTGAATATCAAAAATGGATTATTACATTGGAAATGTTAGGCACACCAGTCAATTTATTATTTATTGATTTCTTCTCCCTACTTTCAACAACAAATGTCTCGAATAGGAGAAGATGAGTTTTTTTGTTGAATGGAGAAGATGAGTTGTTACCTGTTTTAAGGTTTTATAAGAATAGACTAGTAATTTTATATCTCATTTTATAATAAATTGATTCTCATAAAAGATATATTGACTATGCCAGTGGACCAGAGGAAATCTATAACTGTGTTAGTATTTTAGAAAAGTTTTAAAAAGTGATGGTATTTTAGCATAGATGTCAAAATGATGCGGATGCATCCCACAACTGAAAAAGGGGAAATAATTGAAAGAGAGGGAGATAAAAAAAAAAGTTATAATCCGGAATTTTAAACCTTTTTATAGGGATAATGTAATTCTCAAGCTTTTTCTATTTTAGCTCTTTGTGGCTAGAATACGCAACATGCTGTAGCTCTTTATATTAAAATGCTATCGATGAAAAAAGACTAGGTCATTGACTCTTAAGATTCCCATTAAACTAAATTAATTTTTACTTAATTCAGTTGGTTAGATTTTTTATTAGTTTTAGACGGTAATAATAGGTTATCAGGAATAAGATTTTTCTTTTCTTAAAGTATAATAAAAATCACTAGATGATTAAAGAGAATGAGGGAGGTTTAGAGAGTTAAAAGAGAAAAATATGAAGGTGAATGATAACTAAAGAGAAGTTAAAAGCCTGAAAACATGAAGAAAAGAGAATAAATGATGTTAGGGTTTGTGCCTACCTAGTTTTATGTTTATTCAAATTCCTGTAGCTTTATTCGATGGTCAAAAAACTATCAGTTTTGGTCAACCTATTATTGTAAAGAAATAGGTATTAAACTTTAGGAACTTAATAACCAAGTTAAGAACACTTTAGGAACTTAATAACCAAGTTAATTATTCTTAGAGATAAGGTAAGGACTGAATTTGTGTTCTATAAATATTTGAGTAAAATTGGAGGTATATAATATCCGGTTTAGAAGAATGGTAAAATTTTGTTCTTAGGTTTATGGTTTTTTTATTAGGGAGGGTTGAGTGTTACTGTGAAGGCCAATATCAGTGCGAGAGCAAAATTTGTAGAGAGGATTTTGGTGTTTTAGTGTCCTAAACCATGTTTCTAAAGTGTTTCCTTATTTCTCCTCTGTTACTAGCAACTGTGAAAAATATATAGAAGAGAATATATGATGTTGTTTTGAAGAATGGTTTAGAGAGTTGATTTCTAAGGTTTCTTCAATAATGTTCTCGGGTATGTCTTGGTAACTCTTTTGTTTGGTTTTCTCTTGTGGGTTGTGGAAAGAACATGTAATGATCTTTGATTATCGTGAAAGTTTTCTGGTGGTTGTCTGTGGTTGTAGCTTGTAGAGGTGAACCATGTATATCTTGTGTGTGCTGTGGTTGCGTGCTTATTTGTATAAATAAGGATGAATCTTATGTTAGAGGTGAACTAGTAATGGTAGTTAATTTTGTAGAATTAACTTGTAATGACAGTTCATTTTATGGAGCACACTCGTAATGGTGTTCATTCTTGGACATGAACTCTATAATGGTGTTCCTTTTGTAGAATGAACTTATAATAGTAGTTCATTCTAAGATTGAATAATAATTTTCTTTATATTTAAGAACATAGATAAAATAAAAGAGAGAAAAACATATTTTGTACACTGTTTAAAAAAATGATGACATCATCATGAGGTGGTAACGTTCACCCTAGGACCAATTATTAATTTTTGGACCAAATTGGTGATATATTTTTTAAAATGACTTTAGAGCAATCGGACCAGGTCAACATGACTAATATGACACACTATGTTTTATATTAGGACTGATTGATAGTTTTTAGTTAATTTTTTTTTATTTATTTGGAAAACTTTCAGAGAAATCTACACACTATGTTTTGTATTAGGGCTTGCATGCCAGTGATAGAGATTTGGTCGTTGATGGACGAATTTCAATAGATCGATAGAGACTATGTCGCTCTATCCTTTTCCAATAGTGGCGTGGCGAGTTTGTCAGGCCACCCAAAATGGCAATTTAAGAAAATTTAACCTTGGGCATAGGAACTGGCCTTAGCAACAATTATTTGGGTCACCAATTTCATGAGGGATATAAGCACTACTAATGTCAAGGCCAGGCGACATCGGCTAGGAGGCAGTGTCAAAGAGATTGAAATTGCGTCACAGATTCAGGAACTTTTTTAAAAGTTGCAATTTTAAAAGTGTGCCTATGCGGTCAATGTGGTAAAAGATATATCGGTGCAAAAGTACGGGCGAAAAATACGTGTGCTAACAAAAAAGTATGTGTTATTTTTTTTTGTAAATTAATAAAAGAATATGTGCGCTAACCAAAAACTATTAGCATTTTTTGTTTGGGTTGGTGCGGGGGAGATCAAAGAAAATGTGGTATTTATTTAATTTGAATATGAATTAGATCATCAACTAAAATTTTCGGAATTCAGTGTTACATTCGGTTTAGTTATTCAACTGATTTTTCCTTATATTTCATTTCTAGCAGCATCTAGCTAGCTAGGTACGTAATTATAACACCATTAACTAACGTATAGTAGTGAAGTAGCATATGATGTTGTTGAGGATGATGATGATGAAGAAGATAGCGTGTATTTGCAAGGTTCAGGTATTCCTGGTAATTGAATTTTAAACTTCGGTAGACAATTTAAGGTCGGAGGGGATGGAGATGGAGGAGATGAATATGGAGATGGTGAGGGAGATGAATCTGGCAATGGCGATGGAGACGGAGATGGAGATGGAGATGGAGGTAGAGGTGGTTTGCAACAACAATCACATCTTAAATTAGGAGATCCGGAGGGGTTTATAAACGGCATACATGTTTGATTACCAACTGAGCTACCCATGCTAGCACATTTACGTCCACACCACCCTGTACAACACGCGAAGTTATGTGTCCAACCACATAAAAGGACATCATATATGTCACCAGGTTCACATATCTCGGATTCGGTTACCGACATGATCTTCATTATATTCCAATCGGTCTGCAGTGTCTTATCTATGATATTGCCTACAAAAGTAGAACACAATATTACTAGTGGTAGTGGACTCATATAAATTACATACTGTAAATGTAGATTGTAGAAAAACAGTTATTAAGATATCTTTCAATTTCACATAAAATAATTAATGTGGTAACCAACATACCAATTGGCAGCGAACTGCTGCTAGCATATGTTGTATTTGAGGATGATGGAGATAATATGTACTCGCATGGTTCGGGTGTTAGTGGTATCTGAATTGTAAACTCCTCTGGACAACTCAAGACCGGAGGGTTTGGCGGGGGAGGGGGCGGGGACGGAGGTGGAGGCAATGGACATGGAGGGGGCGGGGATGGCGGTGGAGGGGATGGACATGGAGATGGAGGTGGAGGGGATGGACACCAAGGCGGGGTCGGCGGATGAAGGGTAGGAGGGGAAGGGGGTGGAGGGTGTGGAAATGGAGGGGGATGAGATGGAGGGGGGGAAGGTGGGGGTGCGGAGGGTGATGGCGGGGGCGGAGGTGGGGGTGGGGATGGTGATGGAGATGCCGGGGGAGGAGGTGGGGGTGGGGTTGGTGATGAAGGTGGAGATGGAGAGGGAGATGAATATGGAGATGGGGACGGGGACGGGGATGTGGACGGGGACAAAGATGGATATGGATATGGAGATGGAGGAGATGAATAGGGAGACGGAGATGGAGGAGATGAATATGGGGAGGGAGATAGAGACGAATATGGAGATGGAGATGGAGGAGATGAATATGGGGAGGGAGTTGGAGACGGAGGTAGAGGTGGTTTGCAACAACAATCACATCTTAAAGTAGGATAACCGGATGGGTTTATAAACGGTATACATGCTTGATCACTAACTGAACTACCCATGCTAGCACATTTACGTCCACACCACCCTGTACAACATTCGCAGTTATGTGTAGGAGAACATAAAATCACATCGCATATATCACCAGGTTCACATATCTCAGATCCGGCCAATGACATGATCCTGGTTATATTCCAATCATCCTGCAGTGGCTTATGTATAATATTTCCTGCAAAATTAAAATAATATATCGGAACTGGTAGTGATTCATATAAAATGACATACTGTAAGTGTATTTGCTGAAAAATAGTTATTAAGGCATCTTTTAACTTCACATGAAAATAATGCCATAACTTTGTATATACATTGACTACATACCAGTGGGTAGGAAATTGCTGCTAGCAGATGTTGTTGTTGAGGATGGTGGAGCTAAAGTGTATATGCATGGTTTTAGCATTCCTGGTAATGGAATTAATAGCATCGGTAGACAACTTAAGGATGGGGGGGATGGAGATGGAGGAGATGAATATGGAGATGGAGAAGGAGATGAATAGGGTGGAAATGAATATGGAGATGGAGTTGGAGATGTTGGTAGAGGAGATGAATATGGAATTGGATATGGATATGGTAGAGAACTGCTACTAGCATATGTTGTAGTCGAAGATGATTCAAATAATACGTACTCGCATGGTTCTGGTATTGTTGGTATCTCAATTGTGAAATCTGTTGGACAACTCGAGTTTAGAGGGTTTGGTGGGGGCGAGGGCGGAGGCGGAGCTGGAAGTGGAGGGGAAGGACACGGAGGGGGCGGGGATGGGGGTGGTGGAGATGGACACGGGGATGGAGGTGGAGGGGACGGACAAGGAGGCGGCGGGGGTGGAGGGGATGTGGATGGAGACGGAGGTGGAGGGGAAGGAACCGGAGGCGTCTGGGATGGGGGAGGAGGATGTGGTGACATAGGAGGCGATGGTGGGGATGGGATCAATGGGGGCGGAGGCGACGGGGATATAGGTGGAGGAGAAGGAGGCGGAGGTGGAGAGGATGGAGCCGAAGGCGGCTGGGATGGCGGAGAAGGAGGTGGAGACATAAGTGGAGATGGGGTCGGAGGGGATGGAGGTGGCGGGGATATGGGTGGAGGAGAAGGAGATGGAGGCGTCTGAGATGGGGGCGGAGGAGATGTAGTTGGAGGGGG
>JAJJMC010015776.1:68591-92949 GCA_023531435.1 Papaver californicum | reverse complement strand
CAAAAGATCGACGAGACAACAAACATGAAGCTCACAAGTAAATGTTGATGACACGTTGCTGCATAGCTTATCTTCTATTGAATTTTCAATTAATATATTATCTTCCTGTGAAGTCCATTGAAAGGTATACATATCCACTCCAGGCAATGATTAAACAGTAAATATGCTTAAAAAAAAACAGTAAGTATGCTTATAAAAAAAGAAACAGTAAGTATCTTTTTATTTTTAACGAGTATATGTACAGCACCGGCCGTCTCTCCCCATTCACGTTTATGTTCTTTGATACACCTCTAAATCACTTGGTATTGTTTTTAGACTCGTATAAGTCATAAGTCAACTCGTACTAGTTATGTAATCTAATTAGAAATCGAGTAATCAAAGACTCGGACTAGTCAACGCTACGATTTATGATTAAAGACTCGGACTAGTCAACGTTAGTCTACGATTTATGATTAAAGTTGTGCATTTTTTTTAAATCTTTTTTGTAAAAATAGTCTTCCCAAGAATCGAACCGAGACCTTGAGGTTGTTATGTAAACTTTATTGAAGTTTCAATATATTAAATGTTATGTAAACTTTATTATAATCGACCATCAATCTTTAATTCAAAATTCAACAATAAGAATTGATTCTTAAAATAAAAAACAAACCACCGTTCGATTCATAATTTAAAAACCTTGCACTCGGTGTTTCTTTTTCCTACAACGAAGCTACGTACACAGCTGCTTAAGGGAGTAGGTAGATTCCATTTTATCTTTTTACTTCCCTAAAATTGATTATCATTGATTCCACATTAATGCGACACCCAGCAGTGGGTGAGTGGGTCTTGTTTAAAGATTGCACGGTCCTATTTTCATTTCTAAAGATTTGATAACTAAAAATTTATGGATGAAACAACAATAATGGCCTCCAACGATTAAACCATCTAGTGTCATAATATGGTAGGAAACAGAATTCGTACGTATGGCCGATGTCACTGTAGCATAATGATATAGTCATTTAATGATGATATCAGTCATTAAATTCTTTACTGATCAAAAGAGATAAAAAGAAAAAAACTTTATACATATAGATCAGCTTCCGGTGGCATACCTAAACGTTGACGGATGATTGCATCATTTAATTTAATCGTAAATTTATTTTTTAGCCTCGGTAGAAAATCTTAACATTGTCGGATTGCTGACATCACTTTTTTTAGTCCTAAATTTAATTTATAGCCTCCGTGATAAACCTTAACGTTGTTGGAGTCCTCGCATCATTTCATTTAGTCGTACATTTAAATTTTCAGGCTCCGACGGCAAACGTCAAACTGCCGGAGGGATCGTAAATTTAATTTCGTCCTCTAGTGGCAAAGCATAGAATTGTTGGGATGCTCACATCATTTTAATTAGTCGTAAATTTAATTTTAGCATTTGATTTTCATGCTCTAGAAGCAAAACATAGAGTTGTTAGGGTGCTTGCACTTTTTTATTTAATCGTAAACTTAATTTTTAGCCTTCGGTGGTAAACATTAACGTTGTCGGACTTGTTGCATGATTACATTCAATGACAATTACATGAAAAATCTAAGAGCATTAAGACCAATAGCTAGAAATGCAGCAACAATGTTTAAAAGGAAAAGTCGTGTAGCACTGTAGGGTAACACATATTTACTCACTTTGGTGTGATTAATCAACTCTTGTGCGAATCATTTCAGGAAAACAGAGCAGATCAACTCACAACCACCAAAGACACTCAAAGACTGTGTTCAAATCTAGGCTCAAGACACTACCTTCATATGGATGCCCATAAAAACAAGCAATGCAGAAAACATTGTAGAAAGTCCACATTCCGGTGGTGAAACGGCTAAAAACCGACTATTTTCTGAAGATTACCCGGAAGGAGGCGGCTCCTACCCTGCAATGTTAGTTGTGTATGGTGTCGATCGATATTGGGATAAGGTGGTAAGCGTGTTGACCTGAAGTTTAATTAAGTGTCACTAAACCCCAGGGCTAGCACGGTGGGTTGAACCATACAGCTAGAAGATCAATTTTGAATCCAATCAAAAAACCAATCCTGATACAAACGTCAACTCATAATCTTTAGGATTTGTTAACAATATATTCTCTTTAGAATTTGTGTAGTTATTTCGTTCTCTATTTCTACTGTGCGAATCCTGAGGAAAAGAGTTGGATTTCATGTTATGTTTAGGATTTGTTTAGATTTCCTGTTATGTTTAGGATTTGTTTAGATTTCCTACCTTATGTGAAAACCACTCTCATTATAAAAGGGAGTCTGGCTGTATGGTTAAAGTATCAAGAAAAATTAAGAAGCATAACAATTATTGTCTCAACTTGTTATCAGAGGGGGTTCGATCCTATGGGAGGAGCTTTGCTCCTCTCCAACGATCACCACTAGTTCACGCTCATACCATTCCACCAGTATTTTCACTTTGCATTCACGGCGTCATCTCCTTGCATACCATATTTGCATCACCACCAGTTAAGTTCCACTCCATACAGAACACATTACAACCACAGAAGTTCACGACCATGGCAGCACAACATCACTATACTACCATCAACACCAGCTTCTAAATATCAATTTGAATCTCTTAACCAACAGAGAACACCAACTTCATTTTTGAGTCTCTTAACCAACAGAGAACACCAACAAAAATTTTGAGTCTCTTAACCAACAGAGAACACAAAAAACATCTTGAGTCTCTTACCAACAGAGAACCACAAAACAAATACCAGCATCTACTATTTCTACTTCTAATACTTCAACAGGTAGACCACTCAGAATCATCAACTCAGATGTTGAGGTTGGGTAGGCGGAAACCTCTGAACCAACTAATTGGTTAAGTTTCGTAAAGACACAACGTGAAGATTTTCGGTTTTAGGCGGAACCTCTGAACCTGTTAAATGGTTAAGTTTCGTGACAACTCAGCAAGAGAAGCCTCTGAATCTACGACGATCAAGCTTCATAAAACTAGAAAAGTGGACAAGTATCCACCGTTACCAAGTAAGCTATAGAAGACATACAAAATCTATGGAGACAAGAAAGAAAAATTAAGATGAGATCATATCGACGTTGATGAGAAGTCAGAAAACCAATCCATGGGCCTGTATGAGCAAGATTAGCGAAGCATGAGAAGCAAGTTGAATGTTCTCCATCTACCCTTCAACTTGAGGGGAAGTGTTGAACCATACAGCCAGAAGACCAATTTTGAATCCAGTCAGAAAACCAATCCTGATACAAATGCCAACTCATAGTCTTTAGGATTTATTAACAATATATTCTGTTTAGGATTTGAGTAGATTTCCTGTTATGTTTAGGATTTGTTTAGATTTTCTGTTATGTTTAGGATTTGTTTAGATTTCCTACCTTAAGTGAAAACCACTCTCATTATATAAGGGAGTCTGGCTGTACGGTTAAAGTATCAAGAAAAATTAAGAAGCATAAAAATTATTGTCTCTACTCGGTGTGTTGTGCATTCTTAAAATTTGGGTAGTCATGCTTGTTTTTTAAAAAAAAAATTAAATATCTCTCAAACCACAAGTCGAAATTTGATAAATTTTATATATTCGGAAATCTCTCGATGAGATCAACAAAATGAGTACCACTGTCACTATTTTTGGAAGCGTTAGTTTTTATATTATCGTTTAGCTAAAAATAAACTGTGAAATGAACTATCATTACGAGTTCATTATATAAACTAAACGACTAGATCATTGACTACCATTGTAATAAACTGACTTTGCAAGTTCATTTTACATAATAAACTACCATTACAATCTAGAATGAACCACCATTACGAGTTCATTCTACAAAATGAACTGCTAGATGAACTCTATCACAGGTTTATCCTATAAAATGAACTGCTAGAATGAACTACAATTGTAATGAACAAACTTTGCGAGTTCATTTTACGGAATGAACTACCATTACATGCTACGAAATAAATTTTTAGAATGAACAGGCATTTTCAGTTCATTGTACAAAATGAACTGATAGAATGAACTACTAACTGCTAGAATGAACAACCATTACGAGCATTCTACAAAGTAAACTGCTAGAATGACCTACTATTGTAATGAACTAACTTTGCGAGTTCATTTGACAAAATAAACTACCTTACATATTACAATGAACCACCAATACGAGTTCATTCTACAAAATGAACCGGTAAAATAAACTCTCATTCCGAGTTCATTCTACAAAATATAATGCTATAATGAACTACTATTAAGAATTCATTTTATAAAATGAACTCTGTAATAGTATTTATTTTTGAGTATGAATACCAATACAGTGAAGATTAAAATTTCAAAAAATAGTGAGATGTGTACTCGTTTTGTAAATCTCGTCGAGAGCTTTCTAAATATAATTGGTTAATTTTCGATTTATAATTCGAGAGATATTTAATTGTTAATTTTTTTTTTTATTTTAAAAAGAAGAAGAAAATAAAAGAGAAAAGGGATAATTTAAAGAAAAAAGGTAATTATCGAATGTGAATATCTTGTAAAATCAATGGATATAAATACGGTATGGTTATTATCCGTTTCTTTAGGTATCGTGACAAAACTATATATACATGTATCACGAGCTAATTTTTTCAAAACAAGCATTCGCCAAACAATGTTGTGGTTTGGTGGGGTCTTATACGCGTACTGATAAAAATACTCAAGTCAAGCTCTGGAAGACAAAGCCGAAAAGCATTCAAAGCCGGCAAAAAAAATCATTATCTTAATCACCCTCCTCATTTATTTTGGCACAAACCCAATCTACATGTGCCAATTCTCATCCCTACCGACACTCGTTCTCGTTGGTTGGAGGTTATTATTGTTGCCCTATTAATTTAATTTAATGTCGTTCTATCAAGGAAGATATTTTCTGTTGCCCTATTTCAATTCATTTAACCTGTGTCTCCCTTTTTACATAATTTTATTTTTAACTTTCCATTCTGCTAAATCAAAAGTTAAGTCAAACTTTGGGCTCTTAATGACATTCAGGGGTTTCTTACCCAAGAATGGTTAGAGCCTCTTAGTTTTTTAGCTTCTGTTTTGTTATAAAAGAAAAGAATATCCAATTAATGAATAACCTTGTTAGAAGAATAATTTTTTTTCAGTCTCAACTTGGGTAAGAGAGTTAAGTGAATAACAATAAAATAAATTAAATCTTTAAAAACCACATTAAAATATAAATAAAGTATGGAAGTATTTAGGTCCAAGATGAAGTATGGGAGTATTTAGGTCCTTTTTTCGCACATTCCAACTCGCATGCTCATACTTAACGAGAAATCTAACAGATTAGGGCATTTTTATTAATTTTAAAATTCCGGGACAGAAGTCCAAGATGACTCTCAAATTGGGACATTTTTGATATTAGCCATACACGTATTCCACAATTTCTTTTGAAAAATCAGTTGTCCACGTGTACTAACCGTTAGTAAGTGATCGTTTAGGAGGGATCAAGTGATTTTCTTTCACCTTGCTATTTAAAGGAGCTATCATTGTTGGCCCTATTTGCAACAGAAAAAAATAGAAATTTTTTGCAACAAAAACATATACGAGTACTGTAAATAAAAATTCAGATTCATTTGCTGACGCTGAAACCAACACCCCAACAGAAAAAAGTTAATCAGGAAAAACTAAGAAGAAACATTTCAACATCTACCAAAGAGGTAAATATATTTAACTCTACCTTATACTTTTTTTTTTCGATGCAAAAAGAGAAATATCCATTAACTTGACGAAATGATTACAAAGTTACTATCCTCCGGTAGATCATTGATAATTAAAAGCATACTTCATATACTCCAAGAATCTTAGCCCATTCCATAGTGTTCAACAGTCCTTCACATTCAACATGTTCTGCACTTAGTCCTCTCTCTGCATAGAAGCATTTTTCTCTCTCAAAACCACCTGTAAAATTCTGAAATATTAGTCCAATTCCAGACTGACTGTTTGATTTTTTAAAAGAAACATTACAACAAATAGAATAACAGGGTTGGTTAGGTGGTTTCCATCTCATAACAGAAACTGAACTAGTAGAAGTATTGTATTGTTTTTTATCTATGTGAGTTTCCTGCATCATCCTTTTGTCAGTCACTACATTTAGGTTATGGATGTTTCTTATAACCTCAATAGTATTTTTTTTTTAATATTCTGGAAGACACATTTTCACCTTGCCTTCCAAATTTTCCAAACTGAATTTGCCAACTTGACTACCCAATCTGCATTAATTTTTGAGAAGTCATTTTTAAACCAGCTCTGTATCGAATCATGAACTTAAGTATACCCTGAATCCATACTCCTTCTTGAACCTAGGACATAAAACCATATTTCTCTAGCAAATGAGAAATCCCACATAATATGTTTCATAGTTTCCACCCCTTGATTACATATCTTGCATGATTCACCTGGATAGTTCATCACCCTTGCCATCCTTTCACTTGATGGTGTGATATCATTGGCAGATTTCCAAAGGAAATGTTTGATTTTAGGAAAAGTATTTAAAGGCCACAAATTCTTCCAAAATTTTGCCTTATCTTCATTATGGGTATTATTTTAGTTATTCTTTTTTCCACAAGCTTATTGTAAGATGATTTGACAGTGAAGTGACCACTTCTTGTCAAAGTCCAAATGAGATTGTCATTTGTTTTTGCCAAAATTCTCATGCTAAGAACTTTTTCTGTAACTTCTGGGAAGAAAATATGTTGTATGACACTAACTTTCCAGCTATTAGTATCAGGATCTATAAGATCAACAACTTTGCTATAGATTTGAGCTTCCTCCGTTGGGACTAGAGGTGTTGGAGGAACTTGTATACATGAAATCCAGTTATCTTCCCATATGAGGATATTTTCTCCATTACCCAGAATCCCGAAATTGTATTTTATGACAAAAGCCATACTGCCTTGAATACTCTTCCAAGCCCAAGTGGAATTTTTCTTCTTCTTTGAATGTAAGCAAGAAGTATTTGGGAAATACCTTTGTTTGAAGGCATTTGCCCAAAGATGGTGAGAATTATTACAAATTCTTCATGCTTCTTTTGCTAGAAGAGCCTGATTAAAGCAAGACAAGTCTCTAAAGACCATACCTCCCTAGATTTGTCTTTGCTAACCTCAGTCCAAGAAGTCAAATATACCCCTTTTCCATCAGTTTTATTCCACCGAAAATCTCTTTGTACAATGTTTATTTCCTTGATTGTGGTTTCAAGAATTTTAAAATTCCGTTTCATGTGATGGAATTGCATTGAGTACAAGTTTCACCATTACATTCCTTCATGCCTGAGGCATGAATCTTCCTTTCCATCTAGAGAGTTTGTTCTTCGTGTTGTCCAACAATACGAGAGAAGGAGACAGTCTTTCTTTTGTTCAAGAATAAAGGAATACCAAGGTACTTTTAATCTAAAATCAATTTGTGCATCTTCAGTCTTCTAAGAAGTAATCTACAATGTCTCGGATGAAGATATTTGGAGAAGAATACAACTTATTTTTAAAAATTGATCTGTTGTCCTCAAGCCTCACTGAAGTTGTTTACCACTTGAAGAAGATTGTTAGCATTATGAATGTCTTCTTTTGTGAAAAAAAATCTTGTTGTTGCAGAGTGTTAAGTTGAACTAACTGAGTGCTATTTGAAGAAGAATCTTATTGCTGCAGAGTATTAAATTATTATTGTAAGGACTTAATTCTTTCTTTAATATTTCCAAAAATGGCTTTATTCCATTTTGATAAGTTTCTTCCAGTTTCCATCAACTTCTGCTCAAGTTTATAGACATTTGAACCTGTAAAATGCTTGGACCAGGACCCTGCAATTTGAACTTTACAAGACTCTTCTCTCAACCAACATTCAAAAAATATCAAGCATCTATGATTATTGTCACTATTAGGTGTTAAATCAAAATAGATTGGGCTGTGATCAGATCCTAAAAAAAGTAGGTGTCTAGGCAAGAATCTAGGAAATAGATGAGCCAGTAAGAGTTTATTAGGGCTCTATCTAACCAATTCTTAATTTTTCCCGTTCCATGTTTATTACTAGTCCAAGTAAAAGGATTCCCATGATATCCTAAGTTACTTAACCCAGAATCATCAATGATCTAAACAATATTAGAAGAATGTTAAGAAAAGCCAGTACCATTAGCTCTCTCGTCACTATGCAGGGTTATATGAAGGTCACCAATAGGGACCCAAGGAGCTGAAATACCATAAACATCACACAAGTTTTTTATGAAAGGATACTAATTTTTTCTTTCCTCAGGATATTGTAAACCATAAACACATGAGAGAAGCCATTGTGTCTTTGCAGGGTCACTTCTAACAAGACAATGTATCATGTTCCTATCATGATAAACAATATCTAGGTCAAAACTATCTTTCCAGAGTAGGACAATACCTCTAGACCTACCAATATAATATCACTTCTAACCATATTTCCAAAGTATGTTCCTATCACTTCTAACCATCCTCTAGAGTATGTTCCTATCACTTCTAACCATCTTTCCAGAGGTACCAGCATTTTTGTACTACTTACATTGTATATTTCCTCGTTAACAAAAGTTTTGGGGCCTTGTGTTACTTTCTTTATGCATTATAATGTTTATCATATAGTTGAAATATCACAAACAGTACATTAATCAACCTTGTCATATTTACTAATCAACAAAGATCTTATAAGACTTGTTCTTGTTGAATTCAGATATTGGAATATAGATCATACAATGTCTTGCTGAATTCGTACCTTGAAGTTTAGAGATATATACTAGGTTGACCTTATATTTACAACTATAAATAAGGATTTTGTCAAGACTAGTTTTTGCGGTATAAAAATCGAAACATATTGATTTTACAACACTACACCAAATCCCTTATTTTGGGACAGTTGGAGATATCCTCCTCATTCTCAAGCCACAGGGAATTATCAATTCATTAGTTGTGGTTCAAGACTTTTAGGCTCAACGACGTAACTTATCAGTTCAACGCAGAGTTAGTTGCGCGAGAACATATCTCAAATTTACAAATTCCGATTTGTACAATATTATGTGGTTGAAAAGATCGAAGAAAGTACAATCTAGACAGAAAATCATAAATTTGCTTACTCGAAACAAGATTTTCAACTAGGGTTTTAAATGTCTCTTAAACCACATGTTCGTCTTAAACAAAACTTTTTAGGACCATATGTTATTAATTTAGGGCTACTTAACCGTTTTTATCCGATAAATGATCAACACCTAGAAATGATATCCAACATTTAAAAAATTAAAGGATGGTACCTGGACCGTCAGTTGACTGTCAAAGTCAGACATTGACTAAAAAATATTTATTTTTCAATTATTAATTTTTTTTATTAATAGTTAAAAAATAAGTTAAGTCTAATTCTTTTATTATATAATAAAAAATAATTATAAAATAAAAATATTTATATTTTTTATTAATATTATTTACCATTTATAAAAAAATAATTTATTATAGGTAATTCTTCTAACTATTAACAACTAAAAAAATGAGTTTAGTCTAATTATTTTTATTTTTAATTTAATAATAAAAATAATTAATAGTAAATGACTATTATAAATTATTATTTATTAATAGTTAAGTCTTTTAACTATTAACTATTAAGAAAAAGTTAAGTTTAATTCTTTCTACCAAACTAATACCTATTCCGTTTAGTACTTCAGGGGCTTCTGTAGCGTATAATGTCAATCCCGTAGCGGATCAATTCCAACGAGTATTTCAAACAAGTACTTTTTGTAATCGACTCTATTGCTTCTTCAATAAACGCTGGTTCTTCGATCAAGTTTTGAATGACTTTCTAGACAGATCCTTCCTGCGTTTCGGATATGAAGTCTCATTCGAAGCTTTAGAAAAAGGTGCTATTGAGATCTTGGGCCCTTATGGTATCTCGTACACATTCCGACGATTGGCCGAGCGAATCAGTCAACTTCAAAGTGGATTTGTTTATCATTATGCCTTTGCAATGTTACTTGGTTCAACTTCATTTGTTACCTTTTCTCGTATGTGGGACTCTCTCTCTTCTTGGGTAGATAATCGGAAATAAAGTATGCCCAGCCCGAATAAACATCCTTTTTATTTTTACTCCCCTCTTCCTCAGTCAGGTTTGGGCTGACTAGCAGAGCAAGTACAAGCATTAATAGCATAGTAAAAAAGCGTGACTCGTCATTAATATGTTTGCTCGCGGCTTTTATTTCTGTAATAAAAATAAATTATTTTTTTATTAATAGTAAGAGACTGTTATAAAAAATAATATAATAGTTAAGTGTTTTAACTATTAACTATTAAAAAATTAAGTCTAACTTTTTAATTTTTAATTTTATATTAGAAATAAGTATAAGTTATTTTTTATTAATGTAAAAGATTATAATAAAAAAATAATTTATAATAGTTAAATCTTTTAACTATTAATAAAAAATAATTAAGATATCGAAAAATAAAAAACTGTTCGGTCAAAGTCCGACTTTATTAGTAAGGTATTATCCCTTAATTTTTTAAATGTTTATAACCATTCTTAGGTGTTGGTCTTTTATCGGGTATCGACCGTTAAATATCCCATTAAACTATTACAAAATTTGTTACAAGTTGGTTTCGCCATGACTAGGAATTTACTCTTTCGTATATTTACTAGCAATCTTCAGTGTTTGATCAATGTATGTTCTTAACCAATTTGCCCTGTAGACTGATTTCATATCTGAGCATTTCAAAAAAGAGATAGGTTCACTGTTATAAAAAAACTTAGGATCTCAAACACAAATGTATAACCCCTGAATCACAAAACATATATATTTATCGGAGGTTTTCATTATAAGAGAACATAAGCAAGGATATTTATTATACAGTACATTTTTATTGGAAGATTTCATTACAAGAGAAACATAATCAAAGATACACTAAGATAGATCATCCACATTCAAATATTAGCACCTAAAACATATCAGAGATTTTGTATGTAGCTCCACTCAAAATGATAATACCTACACCCTCCGTCCCACAGAAAACAACATACATTTTCAATTTTTTACCTCTTCATTAGGTAACCATAAAAAAATAAAAGTATCTTTTTTTTTTTTATGGAACTGAGGTATTATTTAAATATTAAAAAGCCCATGAGTTGCTACTGCACTATATTTCATAAACTAGTGCGATATACTAACGCAAACAAACGTAGAAACACATGCACGCCGAACTAAAATGAAATCATTGAGAAGTTTGATGAAGACTGCATCATGCATACGAGAGCATCTGGTCAAAATGCCATACCCCTGCAGTTTCACCAATTAAAAATACTTAGATTAGCAAAACAGATTTCACCAATGGAACTCAAGAAGTTATTAAACAATGATTAGAGTTCCAACTATTACCATGTCCCTTGCCGGTCCTCCTCAACTGGGCAACAACTTCAGAGATCTTTTTAATGGCTTCCACCTGCAAGAGAGAAATGCAAAATAACCTATATTAGTTATACCATTGAAAGTATTTCTCGTAATTAACGGGTAAAACAACGGATTAAGCACCAGACAAATCATTGAAAGGACATTGAAATACAAAAGAAAAGTAACTTCACCTGCTCAGTAATGAAGGTGCTTTCAAGAAATTCCGCAAATTGCACATCATTGTTTCTGTCTGCTATCTGTTTTTTGTTCAATGAAAATGCCATTGTTTGAGTAGATGTCCATGAGTATAGCACAGACGAAAATCCAAAAGGTTTGCATTTTTTATAAGTTGAACACTAAAAATTTGATAGGACAGTTCAAATCTTTGCATAGTAAACGAAAGATATTTATTTCTTATTTGTAAGACGGACGATATAAAAAGGTAGAAGTTGAAAGAGTTTGAAGCTTACACTATGTAACTGGAGAAGCTTCTCGTTTGTTAACTTCTCTAGAGAGAGTGCAAGCTCCATACCTGAGTCAAGGACAGGAATGGTAATTATTAATTGGTAAAAGTACAAGAGATCAAAATAGCACTAAGCATATAAGATAAGTTCAAGTACAACATGGAGAAAAGAAAAACCATATCGCAGATAAATACTCATAAATGAAAATCTAAGCCTATTGCAGTTATAGACGAGTAAGAAACGCAAGAACAAGTACAATTCATTTAGTATCAATTTTCAACATGAGAATATGTTTTCCAGACACGACACTAACTGCGGTGTCATGCTACACAATTGACAATGTGTCAGCGACAATTTACTGTTTAAAATATGCAACGAATGGCACACGATTTGTTGAAATTGTGAACGAAACAATTTTACAGTTTATAAGGTGAAATCACCTTTACAGCTATACTAGCAGCAACTGCACAAACACTATGACCAAATATCTGACATGGAACACAAACAAATACGAATTCGACGAGAACAAGGACTTACCATACAACGCTTCTCCTTTATCACGGTGATCGAATTCAGACAGGGGCATCGTTATACCCCTTAGCACGACTCTTCCCCCTCTTTTATTCTAATAATTAGTAAAACAGCATCATTAACTAGCGAAATTGAACCCGAAAAACAGAGTGATTCAGCATAAGTAGTTAAATAAACACCTGATATTCCATAAGTAGCTCAGCATGTTCCCTTTTTTTTGCACTGGCTTCCCTAAAGAACCTAAAATCCAAACAATACAAAGTTAAGCCAAATTAAACAAAATCACAAATCAAAATTCTCAAGGGTTTTAGCAAATTACTTTGCAAATCCTTTGAGAGCAACATTATCCCTGTCTAAGTACGCGAACAGCGCATGATAGACATACGATACACTGTATTCCACACTGATTCAATGAAACAAATATTAGCATCAAAAAAATAAAATCAAATCAAAGATTCTTAAAAAAAAAAGGATCAATGAAATAATTGAAATTACTTGATCTGTTCATTAATGGCAGCTTCAGAATCCTCTGAAAACTTTTGACGAGCAAGAGATTGTTGAGGAAGGTCTGATAAAAATTGAAGTTCTTCCTTAACTTCTTCAAATGGTTTGAAAACAATATCAGTTACTGGACTAATTGGATTATTATTTGATTCATTTTCCGATACACTCATCACAAATCCAGTAAGTCTTCTCTGTGATAAAAAACTCACAGAAGACGAGGAAGAAGGAAATTTATTCACATTATCAACTACTGCTGTTGATAGAGAAAACGCTGTGGATGGAGAAGATGTTCTTAGGAGCATGGTGGCAGCGGTTTTTCTGGTGGATGTGGTGGTGCTACTGTGAAGAAGATGTGTGTAGTGAGGAATTAATGGGGAATACCTTAGGAGAAGGAGAAGGTTATATAGAGGGAAAATATCTGTTTGTTCATATTACTTCTAAGAGTTGGTTGTATCTGGGGCAATTGTCCCTGAGAACTGTTTGGTGGATAGCATTTAAAAATGAAAAAGGTGAGGGAAATGTTTTTAGACTTATTTGTTTGAAGGAGTTTGCGTTGGTAGAATGGGTAAATTATTGAGAATAGTCGAAACTGAAGATCCTATAATCAATAAATCTTTGAAAATCTTAACCTTACAAGTCGATTTTTAAGATTAGTTAGTTCTATAGACTTCGATATAAATAAGGTAGGAGAATATAATAAATCTAGGTAGAAATTCTTTTACCAAGTCATGTATCAATTCAAACTTCAGAGTCTAGTCTATTACCGTGTTCTTATTTTAAAATTTTATACTCCTTTTCTGTTATTAACTTGTATAGTTAATGTAGTGAACAATATAAATTATGTTATAAATTTAATAAAAGAGTTGTATCAGTTTTGAATTGGCGTCTTCACCAATCAATTTCATTATCGGCACATGAAGTTTGTACAACATTTGCTTCAAAAAACTGTTGCTAATAGAACTATATGGTGACCGTTCATGAATATATCTGTCACTTTAACTCTTGATAAGCATTAAATCATGGGTTCAACTGTTATGTATGCCTTTACAGTGACATTACTATGCAGAAATTGTTACCTTCCTGGTAACATTTTGTAATAGTTTATTTTGAAAACTCATTCTGCAAGCTGAAATGCTCGTATAATTGTTAACACCTAAGTTGTCAACCATAACAGGTTTATGAAGAAACTGCTACCTTATTGTCCAAACTTCACATTTTGGGAAGAGGCTTCATGACAATTTTCAAATACTTTTGATGACAGTAGAAATGGTATTTAAGTGTAACAACGTTTATTGTGGTGAATATCATCCTAGACTAGGTACCGAGGTTTTTCTAAAGGTTCAGTTTAAATAGTTTTACCTCGTCAACAAATACCACATGCTATTTTCTTTTACTATTCCGTATAATACATTGTTCATGTTATCGTAGAAGCATATTAAAATTTGTCGTGCATGCTACAATGATCCCATTAATATTCCCCTAGCATATCACGATACTCGTTGGTTGGATATTGTTGTTCCATTATTGAAACACCACTTTAATTTTAGGGAATTTTAGTTGTTCCATAATCTTTAGTTATATGATTATTTTCTTAAATTTTTTAAAAATTATAGGGAAATTGTACTAAAGGTTTCATTCACAAATAGTGCAAATGAACAAGTTTTCTTCGTTCTAATGAATCCAAAACCAAAAACAAAGCAAGTAAGATTATTTTCTCCAACAACATTAATGTGGAACATATGATAATGAATTCCAATAAAATTAAATGGTAATATTGAATCTATGGCAATAAGAAGAGCCAGAGAGTTTTACTTGTCTGTCATAGACAAAAATTCAAAATCCGTACAGGAGATAATGGTTAAATGAAAATTTTCTAAAAATGGATATTTAAAACTGAATACAGATGGTGCGTTGACTGATTCTGTAAAAACCACTCTTATTATATGAGGGAGTCTGGTTGTACGGTTAAAGTATCAAGAAAAATTAAAAAGCATAAAAATTATTGTCTCAACTCGATGTGCTGTGCATTCTTACAATTTGGGTAGTCATGCTTGTTTTTTTTTTTCTTTTTTTTCTTCTTTTTTTTGAAGAATAGGTCATGTTTTGTATTGGATATCCAGTTACATAACAAAAAAAAAATTAATATCCGAGGAAAAAGTGGTATTCAATGGGAAAACTGAGATGTCCCATGCCTTCTATCAGAATGGCCTACAATAATTCGGGATTTAATTGGAAAAAAATTGATTTCTCATGCCATTTATCAGCATGACTTAGAAAATAATTTGAGCATGCTCAATCTGAAGAATTTTTTTTCATAAGCATGTAAATAATAACTAAATATCTAACGTCCGTCTGAGTTAGTATCGAAAATTTAGAATATTATTCTATATTTTCCATATCGATACAGATATAGATATCTTAACGGATCTTTTAACTTATCGAATACGAATACGAAAATATTAATATTTTATAGGATATAAACAATTGTAATGAACTAACTTTGTGAGTTCATTTTACGGAATGAACAACCATTACATGCTACGAAATAAATTTTTAGAATGAACAGGCATTTTTCAGTTCATTCTACAAAATGAACTGGTAGAATGAACTACTAACTGCTAGAATGAACAACCATTACGAGTTCATTCTACAAAGTAAACTGCTAGAATGACCTACTATTGTAATGAACTAACTTTGCGAGTTCATTTGACAAAATAAACTACCTTTACATATTACAATGAACCACCAATACGAGTTCATTCTATAAAATATAATGCTATAATGAACTACTATCACGAGTTCATTCTACAAAATATAATGCTATAATGAACTACTATTAAGAATTCATTTTATAAAATGAACTCTGTAATAGTATTTATTTTTGAGTATGAATTAACATTACCAATACCGTGAAAATTAAAATTTCAAAAAATAGTGAGATGTGTACTCGTTTTGTAAATATCTTCGAGAGCTTTCTATATATATATAAAATTGGTTAATTTTCGATTTATAGTTCGAGAAATATTTAATTTTTTAATTTCTTTTTCTTATTTTAAAAAGAAGAAAAAAATAAAAGAGAAAAGGGATAATTTGATGAAAAAAGGTAATTATCGAATATGGATATCTGATAAAATCAATGGATATAAATACGGAATGGTTATTATCCGTTTCATATCGTGACAAAACTATATATACATGTATCACGACCTAATTTTTGCAAAACAAGCATTCGCCAAACAATGTTGTGGTTTGGTCTTATACGCGTACTGATAAAAATACTCAAGTCAAGCTCTGGAAGACAAAGCCGCAAAGCATCAAAAGCCGGCAAAAAAAATCATTATCTTAATCACCCTCCTCATTTATTTTGGCACAAACCCAATCTACATGTGCCAATTCTCATCCCTACCGACACTCGTTCTCGATTGGTTGGAGGTTATTATTGTTGCCCTATTAATTTAATTTAATGTCGTTCTATCAAGGAAGATATTTTCTGTTGCCCTATTTCAATTCATTTAACCTGTGTCTCCCTTTTTACATAATTTAATTTTTAACTCTCCATATTCTGCTAAATCAAAAGTTAAGTCAAACTTTGGGCTCTTAGTGACATTCAGGGGTTTCTTACCCAAGAATGGTTAGAGCCTCTTAGTTTTTTAGCTTCTGTTTTGTTATAAAAAAAAGAATATCCAATTAATGAATAACCTTGTTAGAAGAATAATTTTTTTTCAGTCTCAACTTGGGTAAGAGAGTTAAGTGAATAACAATAAAATAAATTAAATCTTTAAAAACCACATTAAAATATAAATGAATAATCACTATAGAGGTCAATATGTGAGAACAGAGCAGTATTTAATGGGCGACATATGCTGTCGCTAGCCTTCTATCGGAATGGGCAAGAGAATAATCTTAAGCAGTTCACACTAAAGAATGTTTCCTCTGGTCTAACAAACTGAAATTTGTATCCAAGTATTCGTAATTTTGCCAAACAATTACCTACCTAATTAAACTACCCAAGACCCGGAAGACATACCCGTAAAGCATTCAAAACAAGAACAAAAATCTTTATCCAAATCTAATGTACACGTTCTATTATTTATCAAAATATTTAGAAAAATTTGGACCATGTAAGTTATTGACAAGACACCCACTCACCTACTAATCATAATGTGAAATGAATGATTCTAACCCACTCACCTACTAATCACAATCTGAAATGAATGATACTAATAAAGTTGAATATACCTACACCCTTATGCAGTTAGTAGCATTTGTGGTTAGGAAAAAAAAACAATGTCTTAATTAGAGCGGTGCGGTGTGTCGAAATATAAGTGAGAACATTTATGGACTTCACCTTTAGAGGCCCTAGGAAAATTAATTTGAGCGGCAAAAAAGTTGGTGCTACTAAAATCCAAACTTAGATTATTTATATCATCACCGAGAAGTTCACCTACGATACTATTATCTGTAAAATAAAAATTTGTAAATATAGATTTTAACATATTTATTATTTTCGTTTTAACAAAAATGTTATAATCATTTTATTATTTTAATTTATAATTAAATCAAAATAAAAAAATAATAATAACATAATTATTGAAACAGATGTAGTATCATTTTATCACCGTGGATATATACTTTTCAATCGACTTCACAAGGAAAAAATACCATAATTTCATATGAAAGTACATACAAAAAAAGCTACGTGTCAAATGTACCACCGCTATCTACAACGATTTTCACGTATACATTCTCGTGGATCGGTAGATATATTATTTGTGGATACAAAGAAGAGATGTAATGTACGTAACTAACTGTTGCACATATTCCGTACTATTTTTGTGCAAAGACATTTTTAGGTCCTTTTCACCAAAACACCCCAAAGAAAAGCATCAATAATGTGGTTACATTTGTTAATTATTAGCAATTGTATGTGTTACCAAATTATGACGTAAGCATGCCCATCCTTTTATACTGTGGGCAATTAGATATGAAACACATATATTCGTTACAAATTGGCAAAGAAGAACCATTGCTTAAAAAATATGATCCCTCCGTATTAAGTTAGTGATGGAAAATCGTTGCTCAAAAAGTAGGAACGGAAAACCTGCCCCTCCAAATAAAATTGGTGCATGTTGCCAAGTCCGAAGCATGTGAATGTCCACCAGTATATAACATTGATCCTTTGTGGGCCTGTTTTATGGCTCTTGGATTGATTCCTATATATTTGTAAAATAATGATCAGTCTCTGTATGGTGTGGATGAGATGACATAGTAAGTTCAAGTTGCAAGATAGGGATGAAGTCATTGTTCTTCTTCTTTTGGTCAGGAAAGAATTGGAGCCTGGATTACCCATGGTCATGCTTCTTAAGATTCTTAAAAGACTTTTGTTTTACTATATATTATCGTTTTGGGTTATAAGATATACGTTTAAGACCGGTGCAAAGCAAATAATTAAGCGCAACCATCTTCTAATTGTTTATTGGAAATTTGGATACATGTTAGGAAAATTTGTTGGTTGGTCTAAAAACTCGCATACCAGTTACCTTATACTCTAGAGGGATAAACTAGTTATTCTATAGTCCAAAAATCTTTTGAAAAGTTTAAATTAGATTGTTGCCCATCATTACTCACATATGAACCAAAAAATTACTGAAATTGAAACCCCTGAAATTGAAATAAACAAATTACCAAAATTGAAAACCCCAAAATTAAAACCCTTCAAATCCAGAGAAATATAAATCGAAAAAACAACTTGAAAACTGAAAATCTAGGGCATAAAAACCCAATCGAAAATAAAAATTGAAGAAATCATATTAATCAACGATCATCCAACGGTACTGAAGGAAAAAGTGTATGATCCCACAGTACATATTGATCAAACAATACATATTAATATGTACCAAAGGAAAATATGTACTGAAGTAAAAAGTGTATGATCCCACACTACATATTTTCCTTCAGTACATATGGATAGAAAATATGTACTAGATAGGAAAAATTTATGATCCCACGGTACATATTGGTATATACTCAAGGAAAATAGACAGTGAAGGAAAAAAAAAAGTGTGATCCCACAATACATATTAATCCAATTGTACATATTGATATGTACTGAAGGAAAAAATGTATGGTCCCACAATACATATTTCCTTCAGTACATATTGATATACACCGAAGGAAAATATGTACCAAAGAAAAAAAAGTATAATCCCACAATATATATTGAAATAAACAACCTTTAATCATATAAAGAATGAAAATAGCACTAACCGGAAACAAAAAAGAGGAGTAATCATCACTTTAATCGACTAAAATCATATTGTTTGAATAACAACCTTCATCATCCAACATTGAATATCAAATCAAGATGAAGAAGATTAAAAAGTTTAAACAAAACCCAGTCAATTTGTATCTTTTTTTTTTCTTCTTCTTCTGTATATTCTGTATACTCTCGAATCTTCTTCTTTTTCACCAAAATCATCTTCTTCTCCTTCTTCACCATCACTTGATTCTCTTCTTTTCGAATTAAAAAAAATGGTGAATATAGAACATACCTGAAACAAAAAAGATTCGGAACGAAAACCTAAAATCTTGAGTAGAAACAGAGAGTAAAACAATTAGATCTGAAAAACTGATTTGGATGAAAATATTGGGACCAATTGATTTTGTCCGTTTAATATTGAAAACAAAAAGGGATAATTTTGACATTTAAAAAGTGTAAATTAGATCCCTTACATGTGTTGAGGACCCGGGAGTATGATTTTTAATCCACAATCATAAAAATGGATTAGCGGTTAAAACAACTTTTATGAGTGGACCACACGTTAACCGGGTCTTTTAGATAGGATTAATCAGTAATTCCACGTACATGTGAAACCCTTCCATGTTGCCGCCACAACTTTTTGTAATAACATATGGTACATGCTGATTTCAAATATGTAAAGATTACGAAAGGAAATAGAAAACCGGACTTGCATTTAGCTAACGAAGATGATATGCTCGTCGTGGGTTAACAAGACGCTCACTCACCACTATTGGGTCGCGCATTAATGTGGAGCTTATCATAATGAGCAGGAAATATTCGACTATCTTGAAATTCGTGAGCATCTGTTGCCCCAAGCCTTCTATTGGAATGGCGAAGAAAATAAACTTGAGCATGTTGGGAATAAAGAATACTTTCTCCTGTCTGATAAACTGAACTTTTTTATCCAAGTATCATGTAATTGTACCAAACAAAGACTCACGGAAACGGGTTACCATTTGGTAAGAGTTTTTGCCAAACTGGAAGACATACCAAATCACCCTTCCCATATTATTATTATTTATTTTTCAATAATTATATTTGTCCCACCTGTTAATCTCACCGGTAACGTGGCGTGACCTTTTTTGGTTTTATGGTTTTCGTTGTGGCTTAACCTTTTTGGGTTTTATTGTTTTCGTTTTTCCAGGGGTTAGGTTGAACGCGAAGTAGAAGAAAGAGAATCATAGGAGGATACATGAAGAAATTGGTCTCGTCATGCGATGCATGATCATGGCTTCCTCATCCAAAACCCTACTCACATCTCCTTGAATCCAATTAACTCATCATAATATCAACTTCCCTAGTCAATTAACAAGATGAAGAAGGTTCTTCAAGTCTAAGATCATTCTATATCTCTCTTCAATCAATATAATTGATTCCTGTGTATTTTATGATCGTCTGGATTTAATTGGTCTTTGTAAACATGGTATATTTCACTTGAGTTACTTGTCTATATCAGTAAATGTTTGCGAAACCTAAAATTGGGGGTTACCACATTTTACACATTTATTAACTATCACTAAGGATTTTTCAACTAATTGCGTATATAATTGTATGCCTTTCGCAGATACTTGAGAACTAATTATCTTCAGGTAGGCATTCCACCAGAGCTTGGAAATTGAGTTGGAGAGTCTTTTTTAGGGCTGCACAGGAACCGATCGGAACCGAAGAACCGGACCGGAACCGACAAAACCGTACCCCAAAAAACCGGACCGAGGGTACAGGGTACAGGGTACAGGTACAAAATTTAGGAACCGGGTACAAGGTACAGGTACAGCCTAAGAACCAACCTGTACCGACCCAAGGAACCGATCAATATTAACCACTGATCTTTTTATGTTGATTTAATCTCTATCGTTGAAACTGTGGCTAAAATTACAACCCTAGTTGATGCAGATTCAGTAAGGGATTTCACCCTGAGCTCTTTAAGTCCATCAGAAGAAAAATAAGAAGATGATGATTGTCTCGATTTCGAATTGATTATCCCTTCGTTTTTCTTTTTTTGAGAAGAATATTTGTCTGATGAGGTAAATTTCTAACCTTAAGAAGTTAGGGGTAGTGAGGGAAGTTGTGAGAAACCCAAATCTTGAAGGAGCTCTTCAGTTGTCACAACAAACTAATTAGTAATGAATCTAATGATCGTTTTGCTCTTCTCTCTGATTATGGTCGAATGTTGTTTGATCGTGGAAAAGAGAAATTGCAACACTCTGAGTTTGGATTTTCTTTTTTCGGGAGTTTGAAATATTTGGATAGATTTTTTAAAGAATTTTTTCAGGAACTGGTTAATAATAATGGGTACTCACCAGATTCGTTGTTTACTACTTTAATTGCTGGTATACTAGCTAATAATGGTGTTATTAATACTGTTAGGAGTTTGAATGTAGCTGTTTGCTTCTATCTTTATTTTATTTTTACTTGTTCCTTATTTGATCGTGGAAGGCATTTGATAGATCAATTGTAATGGCTAACTACAGTGGGAAATTTGTTTATGAGCTTGTTTTAAAACATAGGACACAAGTAGAATTTTTGGTGGAGACCTGGATTGTATTTGTGTTCATGATTGTTACAAATGGTAAGAGTAATAAGATGATTGATAAAATGTCAAAGAGAAATAGGTTACAGCTGCGTTATGAGTTGCTTGTTGTTGCATTTTTTCATCTTAGTTCATTGAAAGTTCTGGGAATCTAAGGGGATAGTTTAAAATGTGTTTCCGAGTTTCTTTCTTTCGATACTTCCACTATAATTCATCAAGGGTTCTTGGGACTGCAACTTGGGGATCTCCTGCATCATTTGTTGTTGTTTTATGCTCCTCATGGTGCTTTGTCTGATAGAACTGTTAGACCATATTATGCAGCTGTTAGAAAGGTGCTTTCTTAAGTGATTCAAGTTTTAATTTCAGCATATGATATTTCTGTGATTCATGATTATTTCCTTAGGGTGAGTTGCACACTTGCTAGAAGCTGCTTTGGCCATTTTGGAATAAGTTGCTTTTCTCCCATTGCAAAATTCAAAATTCAAGCGAGGAAATTCAACGATATGAAATGGTAAGTCAGTGCACATTTGTCTTTTATATGTTTCAGTTTCTTATGATTGCTTGATGTATGTTTTTTTATCAATTGCCAATTCATTTCCCAAGTATCCAGTCATGTATGTCCATCCATTCAGTGATTCAGAACCTGTTTATGTTTGTTTTTCTTCTGTTATGAATGGATTTGTGTCAATTTTATAGGCTTCATTTATCATTTGGTGAACCTTTAAAATTTTAGAGGCTTCATTTATCATTTGGTGATTTTGGTCCATATATTGATACAAAACATGGTGCATGAATTGCTCTAACCAACTTTCAAAATCCTTAGTTTATCTGTATTTTTAGATATGAGTTTCACTATCAGGCTGTTTTTTTATGAAACACCGATAAAATCGTATACTGCATACATTTGATGTTAAGGTAATATTCTGGCCATGTGCCAATGTCATAGGTTTGATTTGATCTTACGTGTAGGGTCTGGCTCAGTTTTTGCTGCATGTTGTTTGCATGATAATTAAATAAAATAAATAATCATGTTTGTCATTTTTATTTAATTTAATTTTATTGTCATGTTGTTATGCAGAGTTCAAGTCAAGCTACAACTTTAGAAACCCAAGTTGGATCCTCTAACCAACTTTCAGAACCTACATCTACTAGGACGGTCGAGGCATTGCTCTGTACACAAAGTTGGTTACTAAAACCAATTGCTATTGATCTTTTAAATGATTATATACCGGACGACAACTCTAACGTTGAGGAAGGTAATATGATTTTTTTTTTCTTTTTCTTTATTAATCATCAATTCAATATTTAATATGAATTCATTTCTTAATGGATGTTGCAGAGTTATTGGGTCCTATGCCAGCGCCAGAATCTTTTGATCCTTGAAGTTCATTGGATTTATTTATCTGTTGGTTATTCTTCTTTTTTGTGTATGTGTGTTTATTTGACGTTAAAAATAACTTCTTTAAGTACCAAATTTTATTTGACGGAACAACCAAACTTTTTGTGTTTGTGTTTATTTGACGGAACTAATTATTGTATACATTTCGTAATTAGATTGAAATGGTAGAAACACTTAAATTTTTTTTTTGTATTTCAACAATTTACATTTAAATTTTAGATGTAACAAAAAAAAAAAAAAAAGGTACAGGATACGTACCCGGAACCGGACCCGGGGTACAGGGTACAAAACCGGAACCAGACCGAGGGTACGGGGTACAGGGTACAGGTACAAAACTTAGGAACCGACCCTAGAGAGGTACAGGTACAGGGTTCCATCAAGAACCGAGCCGAACCGACCTTTGTGCACCCCTAGGAGTGGCCAAAACATCCACCTGAATTCCTACCGGGGCAGGCATTACAGTGACAAGATATGTTTTTCCTGTGTTGGCCAATAAAAACTAAAGGAAAAAATGAATAAATTTCCTAGCGTTAATTTTTTTGTTGGAAGTTCAAATATTACTAGAGTAGTATCTGTGTTCTGTACTGAGTATATTTAATTTTTTATTACAGTTACCTTTAATTTTTAATTTAGTGTGACGAGATTCTATCCTCTCCTATCATGATACATTCAATTTTGATTGTATTAATTCCATTTTTAGTTAGGTTTAATTTTTTTATTGTTATTATTTTTATTTCCTAACGTAGTCACGGTTTATTAATTTAAAACTGCTATGAAATAAATTATAAGATTATTTATTTTACTTTTGGTTTCAGAACGAGTAGGTTTATAGTTTATTGAAAAAGAAAGAAGGGAAATTTAATTTTGGAAAATCTCTCTTTTCTCTTCCTTTTTCTAAAAAAAACCCCTTAAAATTATCATATTTTTTTGCTCAGATTTAGTACTTTTAGATCAAATCTAGCCAAGAATTTTTATTCTTTTTAGATTTTAGTTCATAGTTAATTGAATAAGGTGTTTTATATCGTTTTTAATGTTTTATGACATATTTTTTCGACAATGAGCAAAATATAATCATCTGTCAATATTTTTTTTAATATGCCAACCTATTTGTAAGAAAAGAGACAATCCTTTTCTACTAACTCCAAGTTTAATTCCAAGACTGCTACTAGAGGTTACTGAATTTCGAATCATTATATTAACGTATTCTTATCCCAAGTTGACTACCTGAAGCTCCAAAACGAACCGGTAGACTTTTGT
>JAJJMC010015776.1:0-58591 GCA_023531435.1 Papaver californicum | reverse complement strand
CGGTCATCGGCAGTGAGGGGTTTTCTACGGGCACCGTTGTGGTCATCCACCAGCAGCTTCCCGGGAGGTCACCTATCCCTGGATTACTCCCGCCCGAGCACGCTTAACTGCATAGCTTTTTGATAACTATGAGCCAGTTGTGCTGAAAAGGCCTCGGTGATAGGAAATACAAACCATTACCTATATGCCATTCGGCGAACCCTACCTGCCGAATTGGGGTATTACAATCTTTGTAATGACCCGACCTTCCACCGATACTGTCCCCACTTAGCCACTCCGATCATCCGGCAATGTGGGGTTTTTCTACGGGCACCGCTGCGGTCATCCAGCAACAGCTTCCCGGGAGGTCACCCATCCCTGGATTACTCCCGCCCGAGCACGCTTAACTGCAGAGCTTTTTGCCAACTCTGATCCAGTTGTGCTGAAAAGGGCTTGGTGTTAGGAAATGACAAACCATTACCTATATTCCATTCGGCTAACCCTACCTGCCGAATTAGAGTATTACAATACCACCACCTTAAATTTGAGTCGTCCTCGGCTCCGGGATATATTCAAGCCCAGATCTCCGACGTTCCCTACCACCTATGAGACCAATACTTGGAACACCCCGTCCAGCGTACTCTCTCACCCTTGGCAGGTGACCGTCGTCGGCTCTGATACCACTTTGTAATGACCCGACCTTCCACCGATACTGTCACCACTTAGCCACTTCGGTTATCGGCAGTGAGGGGTTTTCTACGAGCACCGTTGTGGTCATCCACCAGCAGCTTCCCGGGAGGTCACCTATCCCTGGATTACTCCCGCCCGAGCAGCTTAACTGCAGAGCTTTTTGCTAACTCTGAGCCAGTTGTGCTGAAAAGGCCTCGGTGTTAGGAAAGACAAACCATTACCTATATTCCATTCGGCGAACCCTACCAGCCGAATTGGGGTATTACAATCTTTGTAATGACCCAACCTTCCACCGATACTGTCCCCACTTAGCCACTCCGGTCATCCGTAATGTGGGGTTTTTCTATAGGCACCGCTGCGGTCATCCAGCAACAGCTTTCAGGGAGGTCACCCATCCCTGGATTACTCCCGCCCGAGCACGCTTAACTGCAGAGCTTTTTACCAACTCTGATCCAGTTGTGCTGAAAAGGGCTTGGTGTTAGGAAATGACAAACCATTACCTATATTCCATTCGGCTAACCCTACCTACCGAATTAGAGTATTACAATACCACCACCTTAAATTTGAGTCGTCCTCGGCTCCGGAATATATTCAAGCCCAGATCTCCGACGTTCCCTACCACCTATGAGACCAATACTTGGAACACCCCGTCCAGCGTACTCTCTCACCCTTGGCAGGTGACCGTCGTCGGCTCTGATACCACTTTGTAATAACCCGACCTTCCACCGATACTGTCACCACTTAGCCACTTCGGTCATCGGCAGTGAGGGGTTTTCTACGGGCACCGTTGTGGTCATCCACCAGCAGCTTCCCGGGAGTCACCTATCCCTGGATTACTCCCGCCCGAGCACGCTTAACTGCAGATCTTTTTGCAAACTCTGAGCCAGTTGTGCTGAAAAGGCCTCGGTGTTAGGAAAGACAAACCATTATCTATATTCCATTCGGCGAACCCTACCTGCCGAATTGGGGTATTACAATCTTTGTAATGACGCGACCTTCCACCGTTACTGTCCCCACTTAGCCACTCCGGCCATCCGCAATGTGGGGTTTTTCTACAGGCACCGCTGCGGTCATCCAGCAACAGCTTCCCGGAAGGTCACCCATCCCTGGATTACTCCTGCCCGAGCACGCTTAATTGCAGAGCTTTTTGCCAACTCTGATCCAGTTGTGCTGAAAATGGATTGGTGTTAGGAAATGAAAAACCATTACCTATATTCCATTCGGCTAACCCTACCTGCCAAATTAGAGTATTACAATACCACCACCTTAAATTGAAGTCGTCCTCGGCTCCGGAATATATTCAAGCCCAGATCTCCGACGTTCCCTACCACTTATGAGACTTATAATTGGAACACCCCGTCAAGCGTACTCTCTCACCCCTTGGCAGGTGACCGTCGTCGGCTCTGATACCACTTTCTAATGACCCGACCTTCCACCGATACTGTCCCCACTTATCCACTACGGTCATCGGCAGTGAGGGGTTTTCTACGGGCACCGCTGTGGTCATCCACCAGCAGCTTCCCGGGAGGTCACCTATCCCTGGATTACTCCCGCCCGAGCACGCTTAACTGCAGAGTTTTTTGCCAACTCTGAGCCAGTTGTGCTGAAAAGGCCTCGGTGTTAGGAAAGACAAACCATTACCTATATTCCATTCAGCGAACCCTACCTGCCGAATTGGGGTATTACAATCTTTGTAATGACCCGACCTTCTACGGATACTGTCCCCACTTAGCTACTCCGGTTGATAGGTGCATAAATCATACATTTTAAGTAGTTTTTCCTGACCTTATTTGCTATATTTGAGTGAATTACTATGTTTTATTATTACTTTCGTAGTTTAGTTGTTTTTTCAGGTTACAGTTCAGAAACCTGCAGAATGGAGATGTATGAGAAGAATTACCGAGGATCCTGTAAAACTCTGCTTAATTTAGGCCTTTCACCATCCACAGTGTAGGAAATTGAATTACGAAGCCAACGGCGAAAAAACGAGGTCATTCTGATCTCGTATGAGGAAGTTATGGGCAAAGCCACATGGTGGCAAACTAGCTTGTGCTGCTAGCGCCCAGGCGCTAAGTTGGCTGAATCGTAAGTGCTAAAGTGCTAAGTGGCTAGTTGGAGGTGCTAGAGTGGTTTGGTGGACTAGTGGCTAGCCTTGGTGGAGTAGTATCTAGCTTGGGGAAGTCATATGGGATTAGGAAAAATTTGGAGTTGCTATATCTTGTTGGGATGGAATAAGGAAACTTAGCACATTTCCTAATTCCACTAGGATTGTGAAAGTGGCTAACTCAAGTTCTATAAAAGGAACTCAGGCCTTTCTCGTGGCAAGCCTTTTGGGGAGGTAGCTATAGCACATATTGGAGGTCCAAGGGATATTTGGTTGTCAGGTTTACTATACAAGGCAGGACACAAGTATACTCACGTAAGGAAAGCTAAAAACGCAAGGATTCTCGGTTGGGCTGGAATTTCCCTCACGTATAAGAGGGAGAAGTTGGATGGAAATAGAAATCATCTAGCTCACGTTAACATACAGGAGATTAGGTTTGAGGAGAAGAAAGAGGCGCAAGAACACAGCAAAGGAAAAAGGGACAACGCAACTTGAAGGCTGGCCACTTTTTCATACAGGCGATTCTGCAGAAACAATTCTTCGCTATCTTTCCGGGTTTGATTGTATTTTCTTTATTGATTTCCATGGGTTTTGAGAAACCCATGATGAGCTAAACCCTCTATATTGGTTAGGGATGTAATCTGAAGTTAAAAAAACATGTTTATTGATTGAATGGCAAATGCTCATAATTTCATGTTATTTTTAATATCGTTCATGTTCTACTGATTATAGTATTACATATGATTGATTGCTGATTTGGTCTATTCATAAAAGGACAGAGTTCACGTGTTTGAGATCAAGCCCAATTCTTGCTTTATTTTGAAAAAAAAAAAAAAAAAGAAAAAGAAAAAACAATATTGACACTTTGATAACAATATGTGTGTTCTCCCTGTCTCCGTCGCCTAAGCAAGCGTGAAGCACAGGATCCAAGGGAACTATCATGTAAGATGCTGATAAGAACCATGCGCTTGGATTCAATTTGATCCAATCATGTTGTCAATATATTTATCGTTTTATTTTCAATAAATCGATCGCTGGGACCCTTGTATAAACCAGTTGAATCGATATTAGTATTATGATTAAGACCATGTATCTTAAACCATTAGGATTCATCCTGGCACTGACCTTCAGACAGATATGGGAAACACCGTTCACCTTAGTCAACATGTGCAACCTTCATATTTCTATGTCCATCTTCTAATCTTTTCATGTGATTAATTGGGATAGATTCTGAGTCTTGTGGTTGAACAATTATCCGAGTAGAGCTCTGTTGTCTTATATATGAATTTTAGTATGCTTGAGTAAAAACTCGTGTACAGCAATTGGACTAATATAGGGTAATGATTCCCATAGCCGAAGAGTTGAGTAAGCCAACTAAATAGCTTGTTTAGTGTCTATCCTTAATCGTTCACGAGTCGCTAAAATTTGGAGTAAGGTTTTGTGGGTATACCTCTTGTAAACCCTCACGAGACAATACTCGTCCACTAGGGACACCTAGGGGTTTAACGGCTTACTGCGTATGCTAAATGTAGTCGCGATTCCTGCGAAAGTGAGTTAGGATTTTATTTTATTAGTTTGCTCGAGGACTAGCAAAATAGTAAGTTTGGGGGTATTTGATAGACACATTTTTGTGTCTATATTGCGCCCGAATATCTGCTTTGATAGTACTCGATTTTACACTTATTATGTCTTTTTATATCTTTGTAGGTATTTTTGAGAAATAAACATTTGCGGAAAAATTGGCTCGAAAAGTGTTTAAGGCACCCACATTTTGGATTGGGGGCACCCCCTTTACATTTCAAAAATCCGAATTTGGCGGGAATGGAACTCATCTCGTGGAGGAAATTCTGTCAACATGATTTACGTGTTTTTTGGGATATTTGTGATTCTATTTGACCCAAAAGACTACAAGAGTCCAAGACCAACTCAAACACTTCAAATTGGAGGGATTTACGCCAGAGAATATTGCACAATCGTAAACTTGGACGGAAAATGGGTTTCCGGCTTGGAATCGGATTTGTGAGAGTTTTGGATATGTATTAAGAGTTATATTATGTTTGGAAGACTCCCTAGGGTTCCTACACCCTATATATATTAAGAGAAGCCAAGAAGAAGGGGGGGAGAAGCTCATAAATCATCGCCGGAAGCAAAGAGCGAAGTTCCGGTGACTGTTCCTGATGCTGCTCAACGGAGAAGACGATCCTGCAACACTTATAAGTGTTGCTGTTCCTGTTTCGTCTTCCTTCTTCTTTCTTGTTGCTTATTTTCTTTTGTAACGGCTGAACCATCTTCTGGAACGCATATATGCGTATCAAATCAGCTGTGTTACATCTATTTCACCTTTGTAAACACTTTTTGGAGCAATGAAAGATTATTTTGAGCAAGTTTTCTTCACCATGAGCTAATCACCATCACTGGGATGACGGAGGAATCTTTTTTTCTAATAATTAAGTGGTATGTATTTAATTAATTTATTTATGCAATTTATTTATGATTAATTGCCTTGATTGAAAATTGATTTAAAAGATTTTTACCAAGCAATTGTGATTCCGTTAGATGGTACATGCCTTGGATTAGGTCCCTAGATGCTCCATGCTTGTGTTATACAGTTGTTGTTTTGAAAATCTATTTTTGCAATGCTTTAGAATCAAAATAAAATGTTTTAATTGCATGATTAAAATTACTATCACTTGATTTATTGGTTAAAAGTGGAATCCTGAATCCTAGTTCTTCCCCATATTTTTATAAATTCATCTTTATTTTAATCTATTTTATTTTCTTTAGTTAAAATTAGGTCTGAAATTAAATCTTCACAAGTCTGAGAATCGAACCTCTTTTTACCACTATAGGCATTGATATCTACAACTAAACTGGAGTTCTAAGAGTCGAATCTGTCGAGGGACTCCGGTTATAGGTAGTATAACATATTTGTTAACGATACTTAAAATTTCCATGTAAGTATGTGTAGAAGCTTGACCTAGGTTGAATCCGAGTGGCGAATTGCGCTGGGTTACTTAGATTAACCTCAACTCACAAAGACCATAGCTATCATTGGATTGAACTCGAGTGGAGGTACTCACTCAGGTTATCCGGTGCTAAGAATTCAAAGGGTGGAGGTACTCATTCTTTGATGATATTAGGATTTTTTCCGAAGTAGACGAGATAACTAGCTACTTTAGGGTTTTTGGTATTACTAATGCATGAACGTTGAGTATGCTTTGATTAATAACATGTTGGAAAACGGACGATGAATTCTCTAACCAATACTTCTCATCCCTAAGTTAAGTTTAATTAATTTGCTTTAATTTACGTTAGTTTAATTTAGTTGAAGTAAAATAACAAAACCCCCCCTGTCACTCACGTAATTGAAAGTAGATAACAATTTAATTGCCTCTCTGTGGGAACGAACTTGTTCTTATCCCTGTATTTAAATCTATTTTAGAGAGTAAGAACTTGATTATTTTGGTTGATTACGACACGACCACCGGTCATCCGGCAATGTAGGGTTTTCTACGGGCACTGCTGCGGTCATCCAGCAGCAGCTTCGGGGAGGTCACCCATCCCTGGATTACTCCCGCCCGAGCACGCTTATTTTATTTTATTAGTTTGCTCGAGGACTGGCAAAATAGTAAGTGTGGGGGTATTTGATAGGAACATTTTTGTGTCTATATTGCGCCCGAATATTTGCTTGGATAGTACTCGATTTGGCACTTAATATGTCTTTTTATGTCTTTGTAGGTATTTTTGAGAAATAAACATTTGCGGAAAAATCGGCTCGAAAAAGTGTTGAAGGCACCCACATTTTGGATTGGGGGCACCCCCTTTTCATTTCAAAAACAAAATGTGTCGGGAATGCGGAAGTGAGTTTGTTGTATACGGAATCACGTAAAATTTGGGTTGTTTTCAATTCCAATTTGTTCCAAAAGCTACAAGAGTTCAACACAAGATTAAACACATCGATTTGGAGTGATTTACGCCGGAAAATATTGCGCAATCGTGAATTTGGATGGAAAATTGGATTCCGTCTTGGAATCGGATTTTTGGAGATTTGAATAGATTTTAACGTGTTTGAATGGGTTTGGAAGACTCCCTAGGGTTTTTACAACCTATAGATACCAAGAGAATTGATTAAAAAGGAGGACAGAAGCTCGGAGAAGAAAAAAAAGGTTCGCGGGAATACTCACCGGGAACTGCCAGCGATCCGGCACAGGCCGGCCAACTGTTCTTCATCAGCTGGAGCCGGAGAAGACAAGCAAGCAACACATATAAGCGTTTCAGTTCTCTCCCGCTCCTGTTGCTACTTCCTTTCCCTCCTTTGTTGCTTATATCTTTTTTGTAACAGCTGAACCCTATTCTGTGACACTTATACACGTATCTGTTCAGCTGTTACACCATTATTTCACCTTGTAATCAACTTTTGGAGCAATGAAAAGATCTTATGAGCAAGTTTTATTCACCATGAGCTAAGTACATTTACTGGGATGATGGAGGAGGTGTTTCCCTCGATATTATGTGGTAAGTCTAATTTAATTTAATTTCTTTATAATTCTTTACTTATTAAATTGCATAGATTTGAAATAGAAAAACGGTTTTCATTCAGTAGTGGTGTTTTTGTTTGATGGTTCATGCTGGGTTGACAACCTCTGATGTCCCATGCTTTTGATTTACCTCTGCTTGTTTACATAAAATCATATTTTGGCAATATTTGAGCTTAACTTATTTAAAAAGAATTACATGATTAATCACATAATTTGTTGGAAATAACTGAGTCCTGATTCCTTGTTTTCTCCATCTTTGATAAAATCATCTCTAGTTTATTTTGCTTTGTTTTATTTAATTAGATTAAGTCTATTATTTTCTAAAACCATTATCTTCACAAGTCTAGTAACGAACTCTGTTTACCACTATTCTAAAACACATCAATTTTTGGCGCCGGCGAGGCGGACTTGTTTTTAGGTTTAGGGTTTTAGATTTATTTTTAGGTTTTTATTTTTAGTTTTATTATTTTACTTTGTTCTATTTTACGTTTCTTTTGGTATTTCTCTTTTTGCTACAGGTTGGATTTTGGATCGAAAAGAAAATACGCCAAAGATTTGGAATTAAAGCTAAAGACTTGGAGTTAAAAGATAAAGCTTAAAGAACGAAAAAGAAGACGAAGATTTTTATTAATTAGATTTTATTTTATTTTAGTTTTATTTGTTTTTTTTTTAGAAAATTGTATTAGGAATTTGTATTATTTCTGTAATTTTTCTTTTATTTTGGAAACTTTTTGGACATTACTTTTGGGACTTTGAACACTTTATTTATTTTTAAACCCTACGGAAGGGTATTAATAAATATAAACTGCTACAGGGAAGGACGACAATTACGATATTGTCTCGGCCTCTTGGGTTCGCACACTGACACAGGAGTCGGTGGCCCGAGTCGACTACAATTGATTCATCCCCCGTCTGGTACGGGAGGTAAGACTCGATCAACCAACGAATCCCCTGCAAGTGGGTTTACTGTATTCCTTCGTATGCATATATGTTGAGGAATTGAAAACGGACTTACTTTTCTAGTAAAGGGCAAGAAATGGCCATACAAGATAAGGACTCGGATTTCATCACCGTTTCCTTCTTGCCCGCTTTAGGAACACGTTACCAAACGCGAACCCAAAACCTTAAAATTTTGACTAGAAAGAGACCTATAGGGTATCGAGCTTATTGGAAAATCGTCCAAAAGGACTGTACTGGTTAATTTATTTGCCTAACTCGAAGTTCAAGAAGAATATTTTAAGTTGATTAGAGCCGCCTTGTAACCCAGGGAAAAGTGCCAAAGAGACAGGGTTATCAAAGATCCTTAGAGCTTATCCTGTTTCTCTTCGACTTAATCTAATTCGGATCGTTCTGAGAGGTTTGCTAAAATAGTAACCAGTTGCCTTTTGAAAGAATAGAAGCTGGTCTAGAAACAATGAAAGTGGAACCATCATGCTTTTTGTTTGCTAGATTCAATAGGTTTGATTTGGTTGAGTCGGCCTTGCTTGTGTATGTTTAGAACCCCTTCCGGTAGGATTTATTTTTAGAGTTTATTTTTGTATATATTAGGAAGTTTTTGTTAGAAAATGTCGAACTAGTATTATGAGGACCAATACAATGAATATCCGACCGAATTTCAAAATAGACATTATCCGTACTATCAACATGGTATGGATAGTAATCAGGACCATCACCAACCTTTTGGGGGTTATTCCTCATACCAAGGTGGGCCCAATTACTATTCATACATGCACCCGACTTATGAACACGAAAATGAGCAAAATTCGAGTTCTATGTCTTGGAGAGATGCCCTAAAGCAGATGCAATATAGTAATCCCCATGAACTTAGTATGCCTCTATAAGAATCACACGAGCAGTTACAATCTAGTACTTCCCATGATGATTTGAGTTCGTTATCTTGGAGGGATGCCCTAAAGCAGATGCAATGTAGTACTCCCCATGAACCTAGTATACCTCTAGAAGAATCACTCAAGAAGTTATCTGAGGCAACACATGAGCTTAAATTAAGTATGGGGGTGACAATTAGTAGCCCAACTCGTACTCTAGAAGACATCCTCAAGCTGATAGATGAGAATAACAAGCAGATGATTCAGGATAAAAATAGGTTCGTATTAAGTATGAATGAAATTTCTTCAAATAATAATATTGCTCAAAATGATCTTAATTGCCAATATAGTGCTACCCTTGGTAATTATTCACCTAGTCAAGAGGACGAGGATAGAATTGGTAACACTACTTATTTAGACGAGGTTGAAACATCTTCATGTTATTATGATGATAAGGATAGTGTTGATGAAGAACTTGAAATATACATGCAGAGTGATCAGGAAACTGTCACTCCAATTGGGCTTCATGATGATAGTGTTATTTCTTGTTCAAATCTCAATAATTTTAATGATCATTCACCTATTCAAAAGGAAGAGGATTTGACCAGAGATACCACTGTTTTAGACGATGTAGAACTCTCTTGTTTTGAAACCGATAATGGTTTAGAGGAACGTGTTTATCCTGAGAATACTATTTTAGATTCCAACGATCTAGAAACAGTAGTTATAGATAACCAAGATAGACCCGTAGAGATTTTGAATATGAGTGAGGATGCACCAGTTGATTATAACTGAGAAGAAGCAATTGACAATTTTCGAGAATCTGATGATCTAGAAATTAAGGAAATTGTGACTAGTCTATCTAGAGACACCCAAAATTCTAAGTTTGGGGGTGATTATCATTCTCCCTGTGCTTTACCTTTGACTCTTTTAGAAGTCCCTCACTTGGGACTTGATGTTTGTGCCTCTACCATATAAGATATTATCTTCAAGAACTGTTTCCTGAGCCTGTTGACTTCCAGAAAGAAGTTCAGTTGTTAGAAACCCATCCTCTAGTCGATGTGGTTTACCTAGGTAGTAATACCAAGATTGACTTTGTTTCCCACCAAAATATTTTCTTCCATATGTGGGAACGTTAGAATTTCAAATGTGTCACTTATTAAGTTTTGAGACTAAGCCTAATTACTTTAGGAAATTAGAATCGACACATTTGCTTAAGAATGACTACCTTCATAGTAGTCAACTCTGTTGGTCAAATCTGATTGACTTTGAGGATCCACAATTATTCAGGTTATTATTATGTGCTTCTAAGTTCTTAGTTGAGTTTTTTCCATACTTTACAACCTGATCCTGTTGATCCTGCCTATGAGGAAATCCAACCCATGAAAATATTTTATCTAGACTCTTTTATAGAGTCTGAACCTGAACCACAACTAGAAATAGTTGTTGTAAACAGAAAACTATTAAGGGTGTGCTCGGTTTGTTCATTTTCTTGGCCTGTTGTTGTTTCCACTTATTTGTGATATCACTATTTGATTCAGACGACCCACAGTTGTTCCGATTATTGCTATATGATTTAATGAGGTGACTAATTCTTTCCTAGTCTGGATGAAGATTTTAAACTTAGCACTTCTTGGGAGGTAACCCATGCTCTTACAACACGGTAATATCTTTCCTTAAGTCCTTTTCGTGAATTGGTAACAGTTTCTCCTTGTTCATATTTTTAATCATTCATCTTTAGAAACATTGAGGACACTGTTTAATTTAAGTTTGGGGGTAAGGGAGAAACTTTTTAGAAAAATAATAAAGCTCTAGAATTTAGAAACCTGTGAACACTTCAGGATGACACTAACAATTCTAGGTAGATAGAAACTTAGCTCTTTTTCTATAGGAATTGGTGTGCCCAGTTAAATGGTCTATTCATAAAAGGACAGAGTTCAGGTGTTAGAAAATAACATGATAGTTGTCACCACATCTCGGAGTCTATCTCGACCATATCACTTTCTGTTTTTATTTTTGCAATTTTGTATTTCTCTAAGTGATTTGGTGGGGCCCAGTATCAAATTGTTATCGCCGCTAGGATGAAACAGAGTGTTTGAGATCAAGCCCGATTCTTGCTTTCTTATGAGACAAAAAAAAAAAAAAAAAGAGAGAGAGAAAACAATATTGACACTTTGATAGCAATATGTGTGTGTTCTCCCTGTCTCCGTCGCCTAAGCAAGCGTGGAACGCAGGATCCATGGGAACCATCATGTAAGATGCTGATAAGAATCATGCGCTTAGATTCAATTTGATCCAATCATGTTGTCAATATATTTATCGTTTTATTTTCAATAAATCGATCGCTGGGACCCTTGTATATACCAGTTGAATCGATATTAGTATTATGATTAAGACCATGTATCTCAAACCATTAGGATTCATCCTGGCACTGACCTTCAGACAGATATGGGAAACACCGTTCACCTTAGTCAACATATGCAACCTTCATATTTTCTATGTCCATCTTCTAAATCTTTTCATGTGATTGAACTTTGATAGATTCTAAGTCTTGTGGTTGAACAATTATCCGAGTAGAGCTCTGTTGTCTTATATATGAATTTTAGTATGCTTGAGTAAAACCTCGTGTACAGCAATTGGACTAATATAGGGTAATGATTCCCATAGCCGAAGAGTTGAGTAAGCCAACTAAATAGCTTGTTTAGTGTCTATCCTTAATCGTTCACGAGTTGTTAAAATCTGGAGTAAAGGTTTTGTGGGTATACCTCTTGTAAACCCTCACGAGACAAAACTCGTCCACTAGGGACACCTAGGGGTTTAACGGCTTACTGCATATGCTAAATGTAGTCGCGATTCCTGCGAAAGTGAGTTAGGATTTTATTTTATTAGTTTGCTCGAGGACTGGCAAAATAGTAAGTGTGGGGGTATTTGATAGGAACATTTTTGTGTCTATATTGCGCCCGAATATTTGCTTGGATAGTACTCGATTTGGCACTTAATATGTCTTTTTATGTCTTTGTAGGTATTTTTGAGAAATAAACATTTGCGGAAAAATCGGCTCGAAAAAGTGTTGAAGGCACCCACATTTTGGATTGGGGGCACCCCCTTTTCATTTCAAAAACAAAATGTGTCGGGAATGCGGAAGTGAGTTTGTTGTATACGGAATCACGTAAAATTTTGGTTGTTTTCAATTCCAATTTGTTCCAAAAGCTACAAGAGTTCAACACAAGATTAAACACATCGATTTGGAGTGATTTACCCGGAAAATATTGCGCAATCGTGAATTTGGATGGAAAATTGGATTCCGTCTTGGAATCGGATTTATGGAGATTTGGATAGATTTTAACGTGTTTGAATGGGTTTGGAAGACTCCCTAGGGTTTTTACAACCTATATATACCAAGAGAATTGATTAAAAAGGAGGACAGAAGCTCGGAGAAGAAAAAAAAGGTTCGCGGGAATACTCACCGGGAACTGCCAGCGATCCGGCACCGGTCGGCCAACTGTTTTTTATCAGCTGGAGCCGGAGAAGACAAGCAAGCAACACATATAAGCGTTTCAGTTCTCTCCCGCTCCTGTTGCTACTTCCTTACCCTCCTTTGTTGCTTATATCTTTTTTGTAACAGCTGAACCCTGTTCTGTGACACTTATACACGTATCTGTTCAGCTATTACACCATTATTTCACCTTGTAATCAACTTTTGGAGCAATGAAAAGATCTTTTGAGCAAGTTTTCTTCACCATGAGCTAAGTACATTTACTGGGATGATGGAGGAGGTTTTTCCCTCAATATTATGTGGTAAGTCTAATTTAATGAATTTCTTTATAATTCTTTACTTATTAAATTGCATAGATTTGAAATAGAAAAACGGTTTTCATTCAGTAGTGGTGTTTTTGTTTGATGGGTCATGGTCGGTTGACAACCTCTGATGTCCCATGCTTGTGATTTACCTCTGCTTGTTTACATAAAATCATATTTTTGCAATATTTGAGCTTAACTTATTTAAAAAGAATTACATGATTAATCACATAATTTGTTGGAAATAACTGAGTCCTGATTCCTGGTTTTCTCCATCTTTGATAAAATCATCTCTAGTTTATTTTGCTTTGTTTTATTTAATTAGATTAAGTCTATTACCTTCTAAAATCATTATCTTCACAAGTCTACTAACGAACTCTTTTTACCACTATTCTAAAACACATCAATTTTTGGCGCCGCCGACGCGGACTTGTTTTTAGGTTTAGGGTTTTAGATTTATTTTTAGGTTTTTATTTTTAGTTTTATTATTTTACTTTGTTCTATTTTACGTTTCTTTTGGTATTTCTCTTTTTGCTACAGGTTGCATTTTGGATCGAAAAGAAAATACGCCAAAGATTTGGAATTAAAGCTAAAGACTTGGAGTTAAAAGATAAAGCTTAAAGAACGAAAAAGAAGACGAAGATTTTTATTAATTAGATTTTATTTTATTTTAGTTTTTATTTGTTTTTTTTTTAGAAAATTGTATTAGGAATTTGTATTATTTCTGTAATTTTTCTTTTATTTTGGACACTTTTTGACATTATTTTTGGGACTTTGAACACTTTATTTATTTTTAAACCCTATGGAAGGGTATTATTAAATATATACTGCTACAGGGAAGGACGACAATTACGATATTGTCTCGGCCCCTTGGGTTCGCACACTGACACAGGAGTCGGTGGCCCGAGTCGACTACAATTGATTCATCCCCCGTATGGTACGGGAGGTAAGACTCGATCAACCAACGAATCCTCTGCAAGTGGGTTTACTGTATTCCTTCGTATGCATATATGTTGAGGAATTGAAAACATACTTACTTTTCTAGTAAAGGGCAAGAACTGGCCATACAAGATAAGGACTCGGATTTCATCACCGTTTCCTTCTTGCCCGTTTTAGGAACACGTTACCAAACGCGAACCCAAAACCTTAAAATTTTGACTAGAAAGAGACCAATAGGGTATCGAGCTTATTGGAAAATCGTTCAAAAGGACTGTACTGGTTAATTTATTAGCCTAACTCGAAGTTCAGGAAGATTATTTTAAGTTGATTAAAGCCGCCTTGTAACCCAGGGAAAAGTGCCAAAGAGACAGGGTTATCAAAGCTCCTAAGAGCTTATCCTGTTTCTCTTCGACTTAATCTAATTCGGATCGTTCTGAGAGGTTTGCTAAAATTGTAACCAGTTGCCTTTTGAAAGAATAGAAGCTGGTCTAGAAACAATCTAAGTGGAACCATCATGCTTTTTGTTTGCTAGATTCAATAGGTTTGATTTTGTTGAGTCGGCCTTGCTTGTGTATGTTTAGAACCCCTTCCGGTAGGATTTATTTTTAGAGTTTATTTTTGTATATATTAGGAAGTTTTTGTTAGAAAATGTCGAACTGGTATTATGAGGACCAATACAATGAATATCCGACCGAATTTCAAAATAGACATTATCTATACTATCAACATGGTATGGATAGTAATCAGGACCATCACCAACCTTTTGGGGGTTATTCCTCATACCAAGGTGGTCCCAATTACTATTCATACATGCACCCGTCTTATGAACACGAAAATGAGCAAAATTCGAGTTCTATGTCTTGGAGGGATGCCCTAAAGCAGATGCAATATAGTACTCCCCATGAACCTAGTATGCCTCTATAAGAATCACATGAGCAGTTGCAATCTAGTACTTCCCATGATGATTTGAGTTCTTTATCTTGGAGGGATGCCCTAAAGCAGATGCAATGTAGTACTCCCCATGAACCTAGTATACCTCTATAATAATCACTCAAGAAGTTATCTGAGGCAACACATGAGCTTAAATTAAGTATGGGGGTGATAATTAGTAGCCCAACTCGTACTCTAGAAGACACCCTCAAGCTGATAGATGAGAATAACAAGCAGATGATTGAGGATAAAAATAGGTTCGTATTAAGTATGAATGAAATTTCTGCAAATAATAATATTGCTCAAAATGATCTTAATTGCCAATTCAGTGCTACCCTTGATAATTATTCACCTAGTCAAGAGGACGAGGATAGAATTAGTCACTACTTATTTAGACGAGGTTGAAACATCTTCATGTTATTATGATGATAAGGATAGTGTTGATGAAGAACTAGAAATATACATGCAGAGTGATCAGGAAACTGTCACTCCAATTGGGCTTCATGATGATAGTGTTATTTCTTGTTCAAATCCAAATAATTTTAATGATCATTCACCTATTCAAAAGGAAGAGGATTTGACCAGAGATACCACTGTTTTAGACGATGTAGAACTCTCTTGTTTTGAAACCGATAATGGTTTAGAGGAACGTGTTTATCCTGAGAATACTATTTTAGAGTCCAACGATTTAGAAACAGTAGTCGTAGATAACCAAGATAGACCCGTAGAGATTTTGAATATGAGTGAGGATGCACCAGTTGATTATAACTGAGAAGAAGCAATTGACAATTTTCGAGAATCTGATGATCTAGAAATTAAGGAAATTGTGACTAGTCTATCTAGAGACACCCAAAATTCTAAGTTTGGGGGTGATTATCATTCTCCCTGTGCTTTACCTTTGACTCTTTTAGAAGTCCCTCACTTGGGACTTGATGTTTGTGCCTCTACCATATTAAGAGATTATCTTCAAGAACTGTTTCCTGAGCCTGTTGACTTCCAGAAAGAAGTTCATTTGTTAGAAACCCATCCTCTGGTCGATGTGGTTTACCTAGAGTGTAATACCAAGATTGACTTTGTTTTCCCACCAAAATTTTTCTTCCATATGTGGGAATGTTGGAATTTCAAATGTGTCACTTATTAAGTTTTGAGACTAAGCCTAATTACTTTAGGAAATTAGAATCGACACATTTGCTTAAGAATGACCACCTTCATAGTAGTCAACTGTGTGGGTAAAATTTGATTGACTTTGAGGATCCACAATTATTCAGGTTATTATTATGTGCTTCTAAGTTCTTAGTTGAGTTTTTCCAGACTTTACAACCTGATCCTGTTGATCCTGTGATTGGCGCTTAAATCATATATTTATACCTTCTAATTAATATTTGTTAGTACTTAATTTTATGTTAATATTATTATTTTATTTCTTTAATAGGTGGTTTGTATAAAATCTAAAGTTATGAACTAAACACGGTCAAAATTGGTGTTAATCGTCGTTTGCGTTGAAACATAGTCGAAGTATTGCTCACTATCACGTAAGAGCAGGTGAACAGGAGCAAGAGAATGCGTCAAGAGGTGATGGGAGGCAAATTCTGTTCACTTCACGTGAACAAGTCAGGTTGATGCTATAAAAGGACGGCTAGGTTAATGATGTGATTGGAAGTGAAAAGGCTGTTGTGTATGTTGGAGACTTGTGGAGAGAGTGAGAGAAAATGGGTGTAGGCTAATACATCACGTGGGGAATTTGATAACTTTAATTGCTTTAGAGTTTGGGTGTGACAAGTGACGTGAATATAAGGAAAAAAGAAATGAAAAGCTATACCTAAAAAGGCTAGGAAGAAGGATACCTAGAAAGGCTAGGACAAAGTGTATAGGCCTATTGTTGTGGGCATTTGAAAGAGGCTGTTTGGTGAGTACGGCTGGATAGCCTAGAAGACTAGGGAGCACTGTTAGGTTCTTTGATTGGATATTAGGAGACATAAAGAGGCTTGTACAGTGTAAGGAAGTATGGGCAGTCCTTTCTTCTCTTGGCTTTGGGTGTAGCCGTGTAGGCTTTGTTTGAAGTCGACTTTTCTTTCTTTTAGCTATTGGTTATTAGCTGACGCAGGTGGAGGTTAGACTAGGTTATGTTAGGTTGACTTGTTTGGCTATGTCAGTTCACGTGAAGAAATAAGATGGAAAGTGGGACGTGGCCATATGCGGTTGGCTATGAGAGAATACCTAGTGGTATGTCAGAGCTATAAAAGAAATAGTGGGGGAGGCATCAGCAGGTTTTTTGGGGGAGTTCGTGGACAGACAAATTTGGGGAGGCGCGTACAGGACTTTCTCCTGGATAGATTTTTGGGAGCAAAGTTTTTTTTTGTATACGGAGGGAAGTGGAAGAAGCACGGAGAAGATTATTTGCCGGGTGACGACGGTGACTGTTTAATTCTTCTATACTCTTCTATCTAATTATTTTTATGGGTTTTAAGAAGCCCTTCTCCATGTTCTAAATTAATTTGTAACTAGGGTTTAATTTTGAAACCACTTACAGTTTTAGATCAATTGAATTAAATATTTGATACAGACCATTATGATTTAAATAGATTAAATTCATGACTTTAAACAATTGTATTGTCGTTTATGGTGCATGCTTGGCCTATGGTTTTGATGTTCCATGTTTCTGGTATACAGTTGTTATTCTAAAAATATATTTGTCTACATATCTGATATTCCATGCTTAGGTTAAATCTTTTGATGGGGTATACTTAGAATAGCCAAATATTATTTATAGACCTTTAATTAGTTTCGTACAATTTTCTCGCTAGCGCAATTTTATGGTGTATGCTTGAGACTAGGGCTTTTTGATGCATCATGTTTAGGGCGTCTTAGCGATATTTGCGATTCTAAATATTCATGAATTAAATAGTGGTGGATACTGAAAAACCCTGGTTACCGACTCTCTCTACTCGATCACATTTTATTAGTTTACTTAGTTTATTATTTTATTTATTAATATAAAAATCAAAAAAATATTCCTCTTGGTTAGTTTATTAGAGATATTAATTGCAGTATTTCCCCGCTCTCTGTGGGTTCGATCCGTACTTGCCGTTGTCTACTAGTTAGACGCCGTGGGATTGCGGTTATTATATTGGGTAAATCCCAAATCACATCATCCTGCCTATGAGGAAATCCAACCCATGAAAATATTTTATCTAGACCCTTTTATAGAGTCTGAACCTGAACCACAACTAGAAGTAGTTGTTGTAAACAGAAAACTATATAAGGGTGTGCTCGGTTTGTTCATTTTCTTGGCCTGTTGTTGTTTCCTCTTATTTGTGATATCACTATTTGATTCAGACGACCCACAGTTGTTCCGATTATTGCTATATGATTTAATGAGGTGACTAATTCTTTCCTAGTCTGGCTGAAGACTTTAAACTTAGCACTTCTTGGGAGGTAACCCAAGCTCTTACAACACGGTAATATCTTTCCCTAAGTCCTTTTCATGAATTGGTAACAATTTCTCCTTGTTCATATTTTTAATCATTCATCTTTAGAAACATTGAGGACACTGTTTAATTTAAGTTTGGGGGTAAGGGAGAAACTTTTGAGAGAAATAATAAAGCTCTAGAATTTAGAAACCTGTGAACACTTCAGGATGACACTAACCATTCTAGGTAGATAGAAACTTAGCTCTTTTTCTATAGGAATTGGTGTGCCCAGTTAAATGGTCTATTCATAAAAGGATAGAGTTCAGGTGTTAGAAAATAACATGATAGTTGTCACCACATCTCGGAGTCTATCTCGACCATATCACTTTCTGTTTTTATTTTTGCAATTTTGTGTTTCTCTAAGTGATTTGGTGGGGCCCAGTATCAAATTGTTATCGCCGCTAAGATGAAATAGAGTGTTTGAGATCAAGCCCGATTCTTGCTTTATTTTGAGACAAAAAAAAAAAAAAAAGAGAGAGAAAACAATATTGACACTTTGATAGCAATATGTGTGTGTTCTCCCTGTCTCCGTCGCCTAAGCAAGCGTGGAACGCAGGATCCATGGGAACTATCATGTAAGATGCTGATAAGAATCATGCGCTTGGATTCAATTTGATCCAATCATGTTGTCAATATATTTATCGTTTTATTTTCAATAAATCGATCGCTGGGACCCTTGTATATACAAGTTGAATCGATATTAGTATTATGATTAAGACCATGTATCACAAACCATTAGGATTCATCCTGGCACTGACCTTCAGACAGATATGGGAAACACCGTTCACCTTAGTCAATGATGTGGTTTAGAAAGTGGTAAATAGAGATTCGATTCTCGAACTTGTGAAGGTAATGATTTTAGAAAATATTAGACTTAACCTAAACTAATAAAAATCAGGAAAATACACTAGAGATGATTTTTAGAAAATATGGAAAATACCAGGAATCAGGAATCAGGTAATTCTAACAATCTATGTGATTAATCATGTAATTCTTTTTAACAATTTAATTCAAGTTTGCCAAAAATATGTTTCCTAAAAGAATAATTGTAAATCCTAAGCATGGGACATCAAGAGTAATTAACTAAGCATGACCCATCAAAAGAGAACACAACTATTTAATAAAAACCATTTTTTTCTAATTTAAATCCATGCAAATAATAATAAAAGAATTATAAATAATTATTAGAAAATAATTAAATCACATAAAATTGAGAAAAATACCTTATCCATCATCCCAGTAAATAAACTTACCCCATGGAGAAGAAAACTTGCTCAAAAGATCTTTTCATTGCTCAAAAAGTTGATTACAAGGTGAAATAATAGTGCAACAGCTGAACAGATACGTTTATAAGTGTTACAGAATAGGGTTCAGCCGTTACAGAAGTGTTTCTAAGCAACAAAGGTTTAAAAGGATAGGCAACAGAAGCAGTTTGAATCAGCAACAGTTATAAGTGTGGCTGAGTCGTCTTCTCAGACGGTGGTAGATGAAGAACACGCCGGCCGGAGCAGCAGCAGTTGGCCGGCGATGACCGGAAGTGGCCGGAAACCTACTGTTTCGATCTCTAGGCTTCTCCTCCTGATTTCTTCGGCTTCTCTTCATATATATAGGGTGTAGGAACCCTAGGGAGTGTCCCAAACCCAATCAAACTCGTAATACTTATCCCAAATTGATGAAACAATCCCTCTCCTAGCCGGAATCGGAAAACTAGTTTTTACCCGTGATTTCCGGCCAATTTTTCTCTGGTTTTGACGTGTTGAGGCTTGTATCAATCTCTTCTAGCTTGTGGGACACTTTGGAAGCAAAATAATTCAATTTTCACGTGGATTAGAAGTTCACAGTTGAACACAGTTGACTCCCGTCCCGATCCCGTGCTGAGTTGACTTGGTCAACTCGGGTTGACCGATTTGACTCGGGTTTGACCCGATTTTGACCGAGTTGACTCGAGGGTGCCCCTTATCCATTTCTAGGGTGCCAATAACACTTGTCCTTGGGTGCCTTTATCACTTTTTGAGCCAATTTTTCCACAAATCTTTATTCTTCTAATGTACCTGCAAAAGCAATAAAACACGTAATAGACACAAAATCGAATACTAACTCACTAGAAATTAAAGTGTAATTTAGACACTAAAATGTGTCTATCAGTCAACATATGCAACCTTCATATTTTCTATGTCCATCTTCTAAATCTTTTCATGTGATTGAACTTTGATAGATTCTAAGTCTTGTGGTTGAACAATTATCCGAGTAGAGCTCTGTTGTCTTATATATGAATTTTAGTATGCTTGAGTAAACACTCGTGTACAGCAGTTGGACTAATATAGGGTAATGATTCCCATAGCCGAAGAGTTGAGTAAGCCAACTAAATAGCTTGTTTAGTGTCTATCCTTAATCGTTCACGAGTTCCTAAAATCTGGAGAAAAGGTTTTGTTGGTATACCTCTTGTAAACCCTCACGAGACAAAACTCGTCCACTAGGGACACCTAGGGGTTTAACGGCTTACTGCCTATGCTAAATGTAGTCGCGATTCTTGCGAAAGTGAGTTAGGATTTTATTTTATTAGTTTGCTCGAGGACTAGCAAAATAGTAAGTTTGGGGGTATTTGATAGGCACATTTTTGTGTCTATATTGCGCCCGAATATCTGCTTGGATAGTACTCGATTTTGCACTTAATATGTCTTTTTATGTCTTTGTAGGTATTTTTGAGAAATAAACATTTGTGAAAAAATCAGCTCGAAAAAGTGGTTAAGGCACCCACATTTTGGATTGGGGGCACCCCCTTTTCATTTCAAAAACAAAATGTGGCGGGAATGCGGAAGTGAGTTTGTTGTATACACAATCACGTAAAATTTGGGTTGTTTTCAATTCCAATTTGTTTCAAAAGCTACAAGAGTTCAACACAAGATTAAACACATCGATTTGGAGTGATTTACGCCGGAAAATATTGCGCAATCGTGAATTTGGATGGAAAATTGGATTCCGTCTTGGAATCGGATTTGTGAAGATTTGGATAGATTTTAACGTGTTTGAATGGGTTTGGAAGACTCCCTAGGGTTTTTACAACCTATAGATGCCAAGAGAATTGATTAAAAAGAAGGACAGAAGCTCGGAGAAGAAAAAAAAGGTTCGCGGGAATACTCACCGGGAACTGCCAGCGATCCGGCACCGGTCGGCCAACTGTTTTTTATCAGCTGGAGCCGGAGAAGACAAGCAAGCAACACCTATAAGCGTTTCAGTTCTCTCCCGCTCCTGTTGCTACTTCCTTACCCTCCTTTGTTGCTTATATCTTTTTTGTAACAGCTGAACCGTGTTCTGTGACACTTATACACGTATCTGTTCAGCTATTACACCATTATTTCACCTTGTAATCAACTTTTGGAGCAATGAAAAGATCTTTTGAGCAAGTTTTCTTTACCATGAGCTAAGTACATTTACTGGGATGATGGAGGAGGTTTTTCCATCAATATTATGTGGTAAGTCTAATTTAATTTAATTTCTTTATAATTCTTTACTTATTAAATTGCATAGATTTGAAATAGAAAAACGGTTTTCATTCAGTAGTGGTGTTTTTGTTTGATGGGTCATGCTGGGTTGACAACCTCTGATGTCCCATGCTTGTGATTTACCTCTGTTTGTTTACATAAAATCATATTTTGGCAATATTTGAGCTTAACTTATTTAAAAAGAATTACATGATTAATCACATAATTTGTTGGAAATAACTGAGTCCTGATTCCTGGTTTTCTCCATCTTTGATAAAATCATCTCTAGTTTATTTTACTTTGTTTTATTTAATTAGATTAAGTCTATTATTTTCTAAAATCATTATCTTCACAAGTCTAGTAACGAACTCTTTTTACCACTATTCTAAAACACATCAATTACCTATATTCCATTCGGCTAACCCTACCTGCCGAATTGGAGTATTACAATACCACCAACTTAAATTGGAGTCGTCCTCGGCTCTGTCATATATTCAAGCCCAGATCTCCGACGTTCCCTACCACCTATGAGACCAATACCTGGAACACCCCGTCCAGCGTACTCTCTCACCCTTGACATGTGACCCGTCGTCGGCTCTGATACCACTTTGTAATGACCCGACCTTCCACCGAAACTCTACCCACTTAGCCACTGCGGTCACCCGGTAGTGCGGGGTTTTCTATGGGCACCGCTGCGCTCATCCAGAAGCAGCTTCCCTGGAGGTCACCCATCCCTGGATTACTCCTTTCAAGCACGCTTAACTGCAGAGCTTTTTTCCAACTCTAAGCCTGTTGTGCTGAAAAGGCCTCGGTGTTAGGAAGAACAAACCATTACCTATATTCCATTCGGCGAACCCTACCTGCCGAATTGGGGTATTACACTCCAGGCCACACTCCCTAAATTAAAACAGAAATCAATTTGATTTGAATTTAAATTGTAATAAAATTTAAAATTGAATTACCAAAACATATTATCTTGGTTACACGCCCCAAGGCTTGTCTACCACACGCGAACAAGGCCAAGGCATTAGTAAGCCCAAGCACAATTTTCCCGCCCCCACCTATATTGATAACTATGTTTCTTAGTTATATGGTGGTGCCCATCTTTAGTTTTACCCAATGTGGGTGTTTGTACCAAAAATTATTTTCAGGAACAAAACATGATTGATTTGATGATTATAATGTGAAGTAAGACAAGAATGTGAATTATAAATAATGAAGAAAAGAATTTAACGTGGTTCGGGGAGCTATGCCTACGTCCACAGATGAACCCCTTGGGGAGAGAAGTTTTATTGATATAAGTATTACAATGGTTTTTTTCCGGGTAGAAAGCAAAGAGAGAGTTCTTAGCCGATGTAATGTGATGAAAGTGGGTAGACATTGTCTGTCTTTTGAATTGGATTTCAACCTCTATTTACAGGAAGAAACCAAATCTAGTTGTAGTTATCCCAAATAACCACGTAGATATGTAGTTATCTTAAATAACCACCTAAATTTGTGCTTATCCTTTAATATTTGTGTGTATCCCAGAAAATCCTTGTTTATATTCCCAACATGTCTATCCTGGAAGATTCATATCCATCTCCTCAGGACTTGAGTTTATTCTGGAAGATCCTTATTTATCTTTTCAGAATTTGGGTTTATCCTAGAAGATCGTTATCTATCTTCTATGATTTGTGTTTATCTCAAATAGGCTTCAAAAATAAGCCAACTGGGATTCCTCAATAAGCCCAGTATGTTTATAGTAAACTAAATAAGCTTTCACAATAATCCAATTGGCTTCCACAGTAAGCCCAATATGCTTATTTAATAAACAAGAGAAGCTTCCACAATAAACCAACTGGGATTCCACAGTAATCCCAGTATGTTTATTTAATAAACAAGATAGGCTTCCACAATAAGTCAACTGGGCTTCCACAATAAGCCCAATATGTTTCTTTAATAAACAAGATTGGCTTATGCAATAAGCCAACTGGGCTTCCACAATAAGCCCAATATATTTATTTAAAAAACAAGACAGGCTTCCACAATAAGCCAACCGGGCTTCCAGAATCAGTCCAGTATGTTTATTTAATAAACAAGACAGGATTCCACAATAAGCGCATTATGTTTATTCAATAAACAAATTAGGCTTCCAAAATAACCAACTAGGCTTCCACGATAAACCCAATATATTTATTTGAAATGGCCTCTGCGACTCCCATATGTACCATTTGATAATGCTACAAACAGTGGGACTAAAGGATATGTTTTTCATTCAATCATAAAAATAGGTAAGTATTTATAGAAACCCTAGGTTCCTAAGATCAATCCACACTAAAACCAATTTTTGTACTGTAATACCCCAATTCGACAGTAGGGTTCGCCGAATGGAATATAGGTAATGGTTTGTCCTTTCCTAACACCAACGCCTTTTCAGCACTACTGGCTCAGAGTTGGAAAAAAGCTCTGCAGTTAAGCGTGTTCGGGCGGGAGTAATCCAGGAATGGGTGACCTCCTGGGAAACTGCTGCTGGATAACCGCAGCGGTGCCCTAGAAAACCCCACACTTCCGGATGACCGCAGTGGCTAAGTGGAGACAGTATCGGTGCAAGGTCGGGTCATTACAAAATGGTATCAGAGCCGACGACGGGTCATCCTGCAAGGGTGAGAGAGTACGCTGGACGGGGTGTTCCAGGTATCGGTCTCATAGGTGGTAGGAACGTCGGAGATTTGGGCTTGAATATATTCTGGAGCCGAGGACGGCTCCTATTTAAGGTGGTGAGATATTCTAATACCACAATTCGGCAGGTAGGGTTCGCCGAATGGAATATAGGTAATGGTTTGTCCTTTCCTAACACCGAAGCTTTTTTCAGCACAACTGGCCTAGAGTTGGAAAAAAGCTTTGCAGTTAAGCGTGCTCGGGCGGGAATAATCCAGGGATGGGTGACCTCCCGGGAAGCTGCTGCTGGATGACCGCAGAAAACCCCACACTTCCAGATGACCACAGTGGCTAAGTGGGGACAATATCGGTGGAAGGTCGGGTCATTACAAAGAACTGTGACGGGCCGTAAATTTTTTCTTCCAACGTATCGAGTGACGACCTGCTTGGCATGCTCCGACTTCCCGATATGCCACTCGAGAAACCGACATTACCAACCTTTGGGACCAATTTAATTTTTACCAAGCAAATGTTTATCAAATTCTCAATTTGAGTAAGTATCATATCCTCATCCAGTTTTGACCCGATAGTTATTAGCCATGGCTCATCCCCTTAGGGACCCGTCAGTTAGTAGCTCATCCCTGCTGGGACTCGATAATTATTAGCCTAAGCTCATCCTCGTATGGACATGTTAGTTAATAGCTCATCCTCGTAAGGACCCGACAATTATTAGCCTTAGCTCATCCCCGAAGGGACCCATCAGTTAAACATATATGAACTACTCTAGAAAGAATTGGTAATCATTTCCAGATCAATGGTATGAACTGTCATCATAAACCACAACCATTCTTCTCAGATGATATGAATTGCCTCTAAATGGCAACAATCATCTCCAAGTCTTATTTGGTGATATGAATTGGCATCCAACAATCATCCTTCATTTCACATTAGATGATATGAACAACCTCGAAGAAGTTGTAATCATCTCTCAAGGTAGTATGAACATCCAGTACTGCAACTACCTCTTACTGCCAAGGTTACAATCATCTCCGAGATAGATGGTGCTATTGATTTGAGGTGATGGAGTTGTGGTTGTGTATTGCTGCAGCTATTGATTTGGTGAATGGTATTTGAATGAGATGAAATGGATTAGATGCATGTTAGGTTTGCAGGAAGATGCACCATTGTGGTGCAACAATGTTGGTAAAGCACCATGATAGTGCAAGACTAGAACAGGTTGGCATGAGTTTGGATTCATCCTGAAAATGGACTGTCAGTTCCATGAAACTGTTAGTTGAACCAATTCAACTAATAAACTACCCAGTCAGCCGAGTCATACCAGCTTACTCGGTAGCTGATTCAGTTGACCCTTTGACCGTCATATTTAACGGTCAACTGTTAGTTTGACCAGTGCCCGGAGTGACTTTTCCGGTCATCTGAGGTAGTTATCCGGTAACATTTCCGGCCAAATTCCGGCAACTTTCCCAACCCAATTTGCAGATACTTTTGTATGGACATTTAATGTGGTTTGTTTTGTAGGGAAAACCTAGAGGCTGTTTGTATGTATGGACTGGGATAAGAATGAATGATGGTTGTACATACAACTTAAAGTTTGTCTAGTTACCTTGTTGGTTTTTAGTTCACAGGGACCTTGATCTAAAAGGATAATTATCCAGAGGTCTTTCCGGAGGTACTCATGGCGTTCTGCATCCGGTACATTTTATGTTAAATTAGCATGTGACGTTTCTTCTTCAATGGCAACCGACATAGATTGCAAGTTAGTGATAAATCGGTGGTAGGGAACGTCGGATATCTGGGTTAAATATATTCCGGAGCCGAGGATGGCTCCAATTTAAGGTTGTGGTATTTTAATTCCCCAATTCGGCAGGTAAGGTTTGCCGAATGGAATATAGGTAATGGTTTGTCCCTTCCTAACAGCGAGGCCTTTTTCAACTGGCTCAGGGTTGGCAAAAAGCTCTGCAGCTAAGCGTGCTCGGGCAGGAGTAATCTAGGGATAGGTGACCTCCCGGGAAGCTGTTGTTGGATGACCGCAGCGGTCCCCGTAGAAAACTCCACACTGCCGGATGACCGCATTGGCTAAGTGGGGACAGTATCGGTGGAAGGTCGGGTCATTACATGGAGTGATATTATCTTCTTACAGAATATTTTTTATGTCATCATAATGTGCAAGTTAATGTCTTAGATGTTTTGACCTTTTTGAAAATCTTTTATTTGTTCGCACCTTAATTTCTGTCAATTAATCAATCAAATTTATATTCATTATTGTATATTAGTTGCACATCTTTTCAAACGAGTTTTTACTGCCTATATAAACAAGTCGAATTCTCAATTTGAAAACATACCAGAAGCAGCTACTATCATAACTTCTTTTCCCCTCTTCTTACTATGTATTGCGCGCTGAGCGTTTATTTCATTCCTTAATCTTTTGTTGTTGAATTCGTAAGAGTGGTCAAGTATTATAATGCTATACAATACTTGTATCCACTAGTACAAAAATCAACATAGGTGACATTTCTCAACTGTCTCTATATCAATTCAGTGACACTTTGAAGGAAATCTATAACTCTCACCAAAGCCAGTGTCATCGCAGGTGGTCACTTTGTTATGACGCTTTTGAAATGTCACAGGTGGTCACTTTGTTATGACGCTTTTGAAATGTCACATAGCCGTCACCATTACATTCTAAAACTATCATCTGGTATCTTAAACCGTCATTGAAAGAAAAATCTGCCGCGGTTTATAAAAAACGCCACCTTAACAAGGTTACAGTTACAGCTTCCTTAAGTAACCGTCATATTATTTTTTTCAAAAATGTTATGGCATGGATACGTCAGCATATGAAACAACTACAACGGTTTCATGGTGTAACCGTCATTTTATAAGTCCTCCGGTAACGTTTTTGCCTCAACAAACGTCACCCTATGACCATTAATTAGGTGCCAATGGACTTGCGATAACAATTTTTTTTATAACTAAATTTAAAGTATAAACTGAAATTAAATAGTCAACCATATTAAAACCATAATAAATTTGTATATATTATTGAATTCAATTTACAACTTCAGTTCAAAAAAAAATACATCTCATCTGCACATGTTCAAACCATTTACAAAAATTCACATTTCTTGAGAAAGTTATATATAGACATATAACTCAATATGTTTAATTTCTTTATGCATTAGTTGTCGACGCCTTCAATCAATAGACATTCCCAATCTCGCACTCTTAATGCATCTGAAGTAAACTTGAAACCGTGCTTGAAGATGATTTAATAAACCAAAACCCAAGAATGTGTAAATCCTAGCTCAAAACCAAATTAAATAACATATACCAAGAACAACGAAGGAAATGATGTTATATGGAAGAAAATAAATACATTTGGATCTGAAGAGCGACGAAGTTTGTGATTTTTCCATCTAAGAGATTAGGGAAAAATGAAAATGATAACTTGTAAGGAAATATAAAATGGAGGAATATATATAGGGGCGGCTAAGTTTCCACAGTTTTTTAGGGTGCACTTGTTTACACTCAATCGCTAATTTTAACGCCCCCAACACACCTTGGCGGTTTTATAGAAAACCGTTAGAATATATAAGATATATGTAACAGTTTATAAATATCACTGTATAGTTGGTCTATCGTAACATTTCTTTGAAAACCTGTCAGAGTAAATAGGTTATGTGACAGTAGTCAACCGTCATGTAATATAACGTTTATTAATGACAGTTGTCTCTGGTAAACGTAACCTATACATGACCAGCTACTTTTTGTGATGCTTTTTAAGAAACCTTCATGGTATAATACTTGAAACCGTCACCAAATCCCATATTTGGCCTAATGATTGGGCAGCTTTATCCTGGATACAACTTCACTGTGGAAGCCAATAGGAGAGTGGATTTCCTTTACTCAGAACATTTGGACAATTAAAACTTTTCCAAGTGTCCTCACTCAAATAACTGCATCACAGAAGACCTATTTCGGCAAAAGGGTTTCATCACCGTTCAATGTTAGAGCCTTGTCTAAACCTTTTAATGTTTAGATAAGAATCATAAAATTTAGCCACTAGTACATAAATGGTCTTTAGACACGCCACTTAATTTTTTGTTGGCCACGTTTTTTATTATTTGCGTGTCTATATGTCATAAATCTATCATATATCCATGCCATGGGTTATTGGCGTGTCTATTGCTAGTGCTTTTAGCCACGTTATAAATTTTGGCGTGTCTGTTAGGTCCATTAAGAACCACATTCCCCCGTGCGTGTCCAAAAAGAACCAATTAGCCACATTAAGTTTGAATTTGTTATTGAGCGTGTCCATAGACCAATCTATGGCCACGTGAAGCAATTTTTACGTGTCCAAATAGTAGAATTTCACTAGCCACGCCATTTCGGAGGCTGCTTTGCGTGTCCAAAGTGTAAGTCTTATTACACACGCCATTTCAAAATTGTTTTGCGTGTCCAAAGTGTAGGTATCATTAGACACGCTTGTTCGAGAATATCTTACTTTAGGGTACATGAAATGTGTTGTAACTGAGACTCGATCCCCAAAGTCCACAAACTAATTTATAACTTACATATATATGATGGGTTAGTCCACAAGTTAATTTTACAATTTAGCCCAGGTAAATTGATTTTGGGTCCGTCCCTGGAAACGACTATGTAAATATATGTTTTGCAAATTTTTTAAAGTAAAGATGGGAAAAGGCATGATCTATTGGATCAATCTATTTTTTTGATGAACACCTAAGATGAAGTGGATCATGCAAATGTACATCTTTGTGAAAACCTGCATTACAAAGAAGACAACATCCTTGATTCAAAATAAATATCAGATTTTATTTAGTAGATGAGGTTTCTTACAAGGTATTAAGTATCAAAAAAAAAGTATAAACCAAATGTTTACAAAGATGCGAACATCTGTAGCATAACATGCTTTAAGTACCATCCCCAGCCCCGTTAGGTAAATCACCAACCAAGCAAACTACTGAAGATAAAAAAATATCAAGCTCCATGTGTTTGTTAGCATAATCGACATATTTAGACCTTTGAATCAATAATTAAAGAGGGCCAACAGTTCAACAGTTGGATGAGAAGTACTTCTGTCACCAAAATCCATAGCAATGCCTGGAAGCACAACAGAAACCAAGTAAACAAAGAGATAAAATGAAGAAAACTACACACAATATTTTTAAAACATAAGAATAAAATTAAGCAGTAAATATGTTGCAAAAATGCTTTCTATAACATACCACAAACCCTCATATTTGGTTGTGTATTGAAGAGATGAAGCATTGCAAGTTCAGCTAATATAGTTTGCACGCTTAACGTAGGAGCCCTTAAGCGAACATTGTTGTCTATGTGGTATATGACTTCCAGTAGGAGCTCCTACGAGAACATTGTTGCTTGGGGCAGCTGATTGGATAAGTGGCTGGCATGCACAAGTGCCAGAGATTCAGGTTGGTTGGGGCAGCTGATTGGAGCAAAGTCATGAGACTTTGCAACCCCTAGTTGAGGTTCAAATGGAAGATGAATCCTGGGAAATAAAAGAAAAATAAAGAGAGGATGTCCAATTAGATAATATCATAATATGATCTAGTAATCCAAGGACTTAATATACGATGTTAATCCTATGGAATATTTAGTAGATAGGAACAAGAACAAAGGATATAGATTTAAGCTGGCAAAGAAGGAGATATTTATGTTGAAGAGCAATTTAAACCAGTATCATTAATTATAAAATATATATAAATAACCAAGTGAAGCCATGTTAATAACATACGTTCGTACCATTGTCGACTTTCCATCTATTACTGGACAACACTTTTATCCTATCCCAAAGATCTTCGAAGAAATTCTGTACAAAGCACAATCACAAGTTACAACAAGTAATGCTTGAGAAACAACAATATTTGTACTCAAAACATATAGATTGGATTACAATTTAAAAAAATAATCAACAGAAATTAAAACGATTGCGAGATCATGTAACAAAAAATACCTTTTCTTTACGAGCTTTTACACTTTCATCATCGAGCTCAAAAACAGAGAAACCAACATCATAAGTATGCTTCCTAATGCTCAAGTAAGCTTCAATACCAACCATAACCCTTTCAATCTCATGGGGAACTTGTTGCAACACCAAGTTCCGTAAGCTAAGAAGGCTTAACCATTTCAGGAAGATGAGCAACCAAGGATATAGACAATGCGTGGGTGCAAGCAATCTAAGTTTGAGTCATAAAACCTATCTAGCTCCTGTATATGCATTATATTATTAAATATAAAATTGTATTAAATATGCCTTTGTAACAGCAAAATTGGGAAATACAGGGAACACCACCAACCAATGCCTCTGGATCACAACTAGGTGTGCACCATATGCAGCAACACCTGTAATTAGCCTCCCTGCCTTATCTATTGAAAGAATCTAGAGGTATTCATAAATATGAAGCACAAGACACCAGAAAAAAGAGTGGTATGATAACTTGCAGCACACTTCGAAGAATGGTATGCTCAACATGCATAAAATCTTATCTAATGATGGGGAAAAAAGTACATAAATTGTATCAATCGGGAAAACTTAAACTCACATCGAACAAAAAACTAATAAATACACTCAAATATAACGACTTCATACCTGTTTTATGTCCTCCAACACCTCTTGAAGGATGGAACATTTAGGGACCACTGGAACTGCCTATTTGCAAAACAGATGATGACAGTGGATTTGCTACAGGTGTCTGGTCAGAGAATGTTTGTTATAGACATGTTTGATGTTCTGCGTTGATAACGAAATGGACCTGCAACAAAAACCCCATGTTACAAGACAATCCTGTATCAAATGCACGAAAAACTAGCATTCGAACAAAAGATATTGCAAGAAGTAAATGTACCTAAAGTAGGAGAGGCATTTAGACAAGTACTTGGTACACTAGTCTAAAAAAGAATGTTTTGCGACACTTGGGAAGTACCCTAAAAGAGAGTTATACGACACTTTCAAAATATCACGGAACGTGTCGGAGATTCACTGTCTTTTTTTAGAAGACACTTCCAAACTAATGCTGAATAACTTAAATAAACGATATTTTCCAGTTGTCGTGAAGTAATGATAATTAGGAGGTATCGTAGAGTATACAAAAAAAAAATTAGCTGAATTCCGAAACTGATTCAGCTAGATTTCAAACCTTATTCAGCTGAATCTTAAACATAAAATGAAACTAAAATTAAAATTAATAATGACTTTTAGAATAAATATGAAACTTAATAGACTTTATATTAAAAGTTGAATCCAATAATAATTTCAACAACCAAAAATATCTGAAGTTGAAAGAAAATTTAAAAACTTTCAAACTAAGTTAATTCACACTACTTTCACACTACTAATGACTTCAGACTTTCATTTATCATATTCTTATTCTTCTTCTTCGTCGCCAGCATTTGACCCTCCATTCAAAATAGTTTCATGGTAGTTAGTTTATGTTTAAAGTTTAATTCTTTCACTACAAGAAAAACGGGTTTTAAGCGACAGGTCGTTTTAAGTCGCTATAACCGTTATAGCGAATTAAAGTGGCACTCGCTCCGGTGGTTGCCCAAAGCCATCTATCTAAGGTCTTGAGCGGCCAGGCAGTCGCTCTAGTAATCAACCAACTTACCTAAAGCGAGTACTCTTCTCATTGCTTAATATCTAGACCAACTACCATGGAGCAAGTACAATTGTGATCGCTTAACATCTAGACCAACCAATGTAGCAAGTAAAATATCAATCGCTTCAGATAGACCAACCATTCTAAAACAAGTAAAATACCTAGTTGATATATACATGGAACAACTCGTCCTGAAATTGCTTGGTTAAGGTTTTAGGAGACCAAATAATTTTACTCGCTAAAAGCGATTTCTTATTTTGATTGGCTAAAAATTAGTTGACATAACTTTAAAGCAACCCAACTATTTGGCAGTTGCAAGTTTTGTAGCTTAAACCCTTAAAGCGACTAAAATATAGGGTTCTTGCAAACATTTAGAACAACCATTTAATTTTCTGTTGCTACGAGTATGTGCCACAAAGTAAAGAGCTACATGAACACTTTTTTAGATGGTATATAAATTACTTGGAAAAAGGATATAGCGACCAAACACATCTGGCTATGGGCTCTTGCTGACATTTAGAGCAACCAATTTATTTTGTTGACACAGACTTAAAGCAGCCAAATTATTTGGCAGTTACAAGTTTTGTAGCTTAAACTGTTAAAGCGACTAAAATATTGGGCTCTTGCTGACATTTAGAGCAACCAATTTATTTTGTTGTTGCTATGAGTGCGTGCCTCAAAGTAAATAGCTACCTGATCATTTTTTTAGTTGCTATAAATTACTTGAACAAAGGATCTAGCGATTAAATATATTTTTCCGTTGCTAAATAATAGTGGACACAGGTTTATAGCCGCCAAAATTTCTAGCAGTTGCAGTTTTAGATGCTTAAACTATTAAAGCGAGTAAATTTCCGAGCTCTTGCTAAGATTTCGGTCACTTAAACCTGTTTTTCTTGTAGTGTTTAGAAGTACTGAAATAACAGGGAATGCGAAATTTCAAGAAAGTAAACTTTCTAATTTATTGTTGTATGCAAAGTTGTACCATACCAGATTTCTGTGCATACCGGTCAAGAGCGATACACTGGTACGCCAGTATACCGGGAAAATTTCGGTTTAAATACCTGGGAAATATCGGTCCATATATTTAGTAACCTTTCCCTTACTATTCCTGCTGGTAATTCCTGGAATTATCTATGGGAAATACCTTATTCATCTTACTAGGAAGTCCACAGAGGAATATAGTGTGATATGTTACTACGGCTGGGAAGAGCTCTTCCAGTTATAACTGTTGTTACCTCAGTTTTGGCAACAAATAGTCGTTTAAAGTACATAAATGATTGAGTAGTGACACTGACAGAATCACTAGAGTAACTGAACGTCTAACCTTGACTATTTATGTTTAGACTTTAAAAACACAAGTACACATTGAATAGGAGAGCTAAAATGGAAGAGCTAATAAAAAGAATGGAGCGGAAACGCACTTCTGAGTACATAGACAACAGTGGCAGTTAAGAACTAATAAGCCTAAGCAAGAAGAACATAATACACTGTTTTCAGACAGTCTTAACAATGCATACATCACACACTTCCATAAATTTTTAGGCCACGCCGTTAGTATCTTCATCCTTGGGCATGAAAACTAGGAATCTAAGTAGGATTTCTGAATGCCAAACAGTTACAACCAACGAGAAAATAACAAGTGTCCGTGTGCTATAATCCAGCATAACAATCAAGATTACAGAAGTGACAATGTTCTAGATGATCAGTTGGCAGACCGAGTCAAAACAAGAAACTTAAAAAATAACACAAAAGGCTAAAACCCCTCACCAAGTCAACTAATGATGTGCTTACCCAAATGAAGCCAACCAACAGAACCACCCAAAAATTAAAAGTGGAAAACTAGAAACCAGTATGTCGTTTCCAATTGGCTAGGTCCTTTAAGTATAAGAATCCTGAAATCTGAAACAGAGAAATCACACATTTTGTTAATCAATTGAAAGATAGGTAACAACAAATCAAACTGAAAGTAAAAGTTAACAAATTTCATACCTTGAGAGAGAAGCTGTCAACCAAAGCCTCGCCAGATCCCTCAGAGACGCAATAAAATCAAGTTATACGTGTTCCAACTAGATAAAACGAGCCAACAAGAAACTTTAAGAGAACAGAAAATATAGAGCCCACAAATGTCGAATACCACAGATGTCTAAACCACTCACAGATGTCCCGCGCCAAACTGCGGAAGAGAAAACCAATACGCAGTTAGACCAAAAACCCACTTACAACCAACAGAAAAAACCAGAAATTCAAGTGGAAATTAGAACCCGGTATGTCACTTCCGATTAGCCAGCTCCTAGAAATCTAAAAATCCTAACACCTGAAACAGAGAAATCACACATTATACCAATTAATTGAGGGAAGGTAGGTATCTAAACAACCTAACAAATGCTTAACCGAGTTGATCTGTAGCTGGGATTTACTAGAGTTCCTGAGTTCCTGAGTTCATTGTTAATTTACTAGAGTTCCTGAGTTCTTCAAGCATTACCATTAACAGTAGGCTAAGTTGCAGTCTTGCACCCAAAAACTATTTAACATCTATCAATATTTCATAAATGATAACCTTACTTTACTAGAGTTCCTGAGTTCTTCAAGCATTACCATTAACAGTAGGCTAAGTTGCAGGCTTGCACCCAAAAAACTCATTTGAAACACTAACAGTAGACCAAAAAACATTAACAGTAAACCAAATTTGAAACAAAACAACCTATACATAAACAAGACATCCAAATTAAACAGAGAATCATTGAAAGTTGGTGAAGACAGAATGGAAAAATGAAATTGATGCCAAAATCAAATTGGGGGAAAATGAAAGTTACCAGTAAGTGAAAATTACCAGTACCAAAATGGAATACAAGAAGTATATTACCTTGGGTTGTCGTGAGAAGAGAAGATGAAGGCGACGGAGGCGACGGAGTAGCAGAGATGGAGGCAACCCTAGCTTCACGAAGAAGAAGAACAGCAGAGAAAGTTACGAAACCAAAACTTCATTCTTCATTAGTTCATCCCATTCGATCAAATATTAGCCCTAGGATTAAATCAGTTTTTTCATCCAACGGATAATAATGTGTACCGGGTAAAACCGGGTAATAACGGGTAAAACCGGATAATAACGGGTAAAACCGGATAATACCGGTATTTAAGCGTACCGGTCGGTTTTCTGGGTAAAATATCGTTTCGGCGAAAATTATCATTTCGTATCGCTCACCGGCCGGTACCGGCAAAACCGACCGAAATTTTGGCCGTACCGGCCGGTACGTACTGCACTGGTCGTATGCATCCATGGTTTTATTGTATTTAACCTTCCTTTCCTCCGCCTTGGCTACATAAGGAGCTTTTTCCTAAATGAAACATAAAAAAAGAACTACATCAAAATCATACAAAATAGGGGTTCATTTCTCAATTTGTTTGGTGATTCAAATTTTAGGGGTTACCTGATTCAGAAACTCCTCAAGCAAGCCAGATGATTATTCTCCCAAAGATATCAGTCATTACTAAATCACATCATCAAAATCAGCACCACGAAGAAACATCAAGGTAAATAAAAGTTGTAAACCAGCAAATTCAAAGTAAGAAAGAAAAAAATAGTAACAAAATAAACGAAGATTATCAGAAGTTTTACAAGTTTTTCTAAACCAAAAATAAGTTGGTTAAAGCAAGATTAAACTGGAGACCAACTCACCTTCAATGATAAAGAGAAGATTTTTGATTTAGTTTACCTCTAGACTTTATAGCCCAAGGAGCTGCACTCATCCCGTCAAGAAATGAACAAATGATAGACGCTTAATTTATATATTTTTACCAATTAATCTATATTTATTAGTGTTCAAGTTGATGCTAATTTTATTGTTTCTATGATTTTTAGGTAATAAACATGGAACCCGAAATACAAATAAAAACGGTTAATTGGACGCTATAAGTAGCACCAGGATGCAACATACTTTGGTAGAGTTGGTGTGGGACTCAGGCAGTTGTAGTCGGAAGTCGGAACATATAACAACCTGACAAATAAAAGGATGTTTGGACTGTTGAATGTTGACCGAGCTCAACACGTGATAGGATTAAGAAGGCGTGGAGGAGTAAAGTGGGATATTGGTTTGTTGGCTATTGGGTTATTGTTATGATTACACTTTCTTTTGATTGGTAATTTCCAGGAGTTGGTTACACTTTCTTTTGAGAAATGCACGTGATCGATACGCTAGAGTAGTGTAAAAGAGAGGGATGTACAAGAAGTGATGGTGACATGAAGTAAAAAGAATAGGTAGACTAGTACAACTGACTGTGATGGAGAATAGCCTAGGTCTTTGGAGGCTAAAGAGAAAAGATGAAGACATGGTACAGTTGTATGACAACTGATGTTGTAGCTTTTGCTTTTGAGTTTTGAATTGGCTGAAAAGAGGCTAGAAGAAATGATGAGAAGAGGCAACAGTGTACTGGCTAGTCTAGTCTAAGCATATGGATGGGTGTTGGCTATAGGTGAAGTACGGCTGATTAGAGAGGCAGAACTGCCGTCGTGTGTAGGCTAATGAAGTAGAGGGAGGTACAGCTATCACATGGGAGAGAGGTGAAGATGGAAAATAAGAGGACAAAGCCTGTACAATACAAGAGGGAGACAGTACTTGTCTTGGTGTTGGTTGGTTTTGTTTGGTTGGTTGGTTTTGTAAGCAAGTCAATGTGGTGCTCCATCGTGAAACAGGAAGGTGCAAGCTAAGAAACAAATGGGTAACTGGCTAGGCCTGACAACGTTGAGACTAGGCTGTGTACGTTCTTGTTGGTGAGACAACAAACAATGACCAAGTTAAAAAAGGAAACTAATCCTAGGGCTAAATACGAAAAGTGGAGGAGTATAAGTAGAAAGAGAAAAAGAAAACAAGGGGGTTGGTTTTTTTTCGGGGAGACTTTTCTCCTGAACATATTCTGCTCCGAGGTTTTGCGGCTGTGAGAAGCTTTTTCTTTGGAGTTTTCGGTACAGGCGTACAGGAGAGACGGAGGCAGCGATCGGAAGATAGAAAGGGGAAGAAGCCTATTTACTTATCATCATTGGTTTAATCTTCTCTCTTATTTTGCTTAATTATTTTTATGGGTTTTGAGAAACCCTTCTCCATGTTCTAAATTAATTTATAACTAGAGTTCTATGTTGAAATCACTTTTAGTACAAGACTAATTAAATTGAATTATTAAGTAATAGACCATTATGATTTGAATAGATTAATTCCATGATTTTTGTTTATTGATTTAACTCTAAATTAGTTGTGGTTTCACCCATTCTGTATAATATAGTAAACTATGCGTAGAATCAATAAGATAATAAATATATTTGTCTACTTTTTAGATATTTCATGCTTTGGTTAAATCTTTAGATGGGGTATGCTTTTTAGAGCCGGATATTATTTGTGAAATAGTAGTGGATACTGAAAAACCCTGGTTACCGACTCTCCCGTTAGATTTATTTTCATTAGTTTAGTCTGTTTTATTATTTTATTATTTTATCTAAAAATCCAAAAATATTATTTCTGGTTAGTTGATTAGAGATATTGATTGCAGTATTTCCCCGCTCTCTATGGGTTCGACCCGTACTTGCCGTTATCTACTTGTCAGACGCCGTGTGATTACAGTTATTTATATTGGGTAATTTCAAATCACATCAACAAACATACATCTGATCATAAAAACAAAAAATTGGCCAGTTTTTATTACGTAAGAAGACACACAAACTTCATGTACACAATGACTTTGATTAATTTCTTGCTTACCAGTATGCCAGCAAGAACGAGTGCAGGTACCCCCCTCAAGGGATAATTCATGAGCCTGTCAAAACAACATGTTAATACAGGTATAGAGAATTAGAGAATTAACAACTGAGGGAAATACATAAGACTTTCACCATCTTAATTAACTTGACTAATGCATAAATGCAAAACAAAATAAGTTCAAAGTATACCTGTGCTTTATTATAAGCAAACATGACTATTTAATATTCAGGTTCATCTACTTTAGCTTCATATGGAGCTTTCAACCGCAACACCAGTCAACAAAAGAATCAAATGAAGGCTAGTTAACTTCTAAATATTGTACTTACTTATTTATGTCCACAACTTCATAGTGCAAAGGGGAGCAAGGAATTAAACATTTACACTATAGCTACAAATAACAGAAAGTTAATTCAGTATGTGGAGATGGTTACCAATTGAAATAAAATAAATTGTTTTTGCCAAATCGTTTCTCCCAAGAATTTCAGATCTAGGACAAGGTACATAAAACTAAAAAGTTGAAAACAAAAAGATATTACAATTTATACGTTAAGAACCAACAAGGTCAACCAAATGAAGTATCTCGCATAAGACATCGTCATCTCCATTATCATTATTGTAAAAAAAGTCTTGAAAGTAAAATTAGCAACAAAAACCCCTTACAACGTACAAAATAATAGTTTAGTCGATAAACCTGAACTCCTTGAACACTTCCAAATGATCCTCTTAATAACCTGATAACTGCACCAACTACAGTAATGTGACGTACCAAAGAAATCCTCTTCTAGTAGGTTGGATTTGAAGCCGTCAAGCAAGGCCAAACCCCACACGTCCCTTAGAAGCTAAATAAAATTATATATGTTTCAGAACTAATAAATTAGGCAACAAAGGATTCAAGGACACTAGCATTGGCATACGAAAAAACAAGGGGTAAAATTTAATTTCCAAAGCTCTGGTATTGTCAGGGGAAGTTCTTTAGTTTCTGAATACTAAAAATCAATATGCAGTAAACTAAAAGAGATCAATATGCGATTCTTGTAAAGCAACAATTCTAGCTCCTAGCTGTAAGCTCTTCCAAAGCTTAAGCCCTCGGCCTTGATTTGTACTCTGTGGATAAAAAATCAAACGGGGTTATAAGAAAATTATATGCCCAAAATGAAAGCAATTAACACGAAACATAAGCCAGAAAAAAAAAGAGCAAGTCCACATTCTGAAACTTATAAATCTTGGCAATTTCAACAATCTAGAGAAATGTAACTCAACTATCCAGAGAAAAACATGGTCATACCAAATTTATAGCAAGAGATGGAACTAATGAACAATGTATAAAATTCCACTTTGACTAACACATATCATGAAACTTGAGGGAAGCACATGGTTTCAAAATAAGATTTACAAGTTCAAGTAGGAAAAAATAATACAATTAACGGTTTTGGGGTGAAATTCATTAGCTAAAGATGTAAACAACCATATAAAAAGAGAATTGTTTCAAGTCTAACACAAAAAAGGCAAAGCCTCGCATTCTCGCTCAACATATAATCTAATCGATAAACAATAGAAAGAGACAGACTAATGCACCATTAACCTGTAGTTAGTACCAAAAGAACCATTCTCAAACAAATTACAGGAATGGGAATGCCTACAATCAAAGAAAACTATAACCAGGTTTGCTCTAGTTGAGCTCAAAAACTTGATTCAGCTTTCTCTTGACATGGTAAATAGGTAACCACATAAAAGAAAAACACCTTGTGAATCATGCAACCACAAAATTTAAGAATTTCAAAACATACACTTAAACACAACTAATCATAATTTAATGTAAACCAGTAAACACCCATACTCATACAAACACAACTAAAAATCAAATCATGATTCTAACCAGCAAAAACCACAAAGGGCAAAAACCTATACAATTAAAAGCAAAACGAAAAATAAAAATGATAGCAAAGAAGTTTAATAAAATTATACCTAAAGATCTTCCAGGAAATTCAGTTGATGTTCATGAGAAACCTATTCAAAAGAGATACTAATTTCTGCTGTGAAATCAAAATGAAAAACAGGGAGAAAAAAAATAAACTAACTTTACATGTTGATCTTGATGAAGGCAGAGAGGATCCACTTGATCTACTTATTTCCCCATTGATTTGATCTCTCAAGTACCAAAAAAAAGAAATCGCAAGAAAAACAAGGGATGAAACCCTAGATCCAAAACCAAAGACCAACAGAAGAAAAGAGAAAAATTGTTAATTGCACAAAGCTCATCCTCGAAATATAAAACATAAGGAATCCTAAATTTCAAGTTTAAAAATCTGATAAGAATAAATTAGACCAAGGTTATGGTTTTTTCTTAAACGAAAAAGAAGAAAGTTAAGATGGAAGTAGAGCCGGTGAAGACGAGGATGAGAGAAATTGTTGTCTGAAAAAAACTAGGTTAGGGTTTTTTATTAAAATAAAAATAAGAGAGCGAGGGAGGGAGGAGTTTATTCTCTCCACCAAAGCTGTTACATATCGGATTTCGGTCTATATCGGTCGAGAGCGATACACTGGTACGCCGGTATATCGGGGAAATTTCGGTTGAAATTTCGACGAAATATCGGTCCATTTATTTTATACCTATAATTTTATAAAAAAAATAATAGTTCACATTTTATAAGTATAAATTTATTTCAAAACGTTATAATAAATGTTTTTTCATCCGAAATATATACATCCATAGATTTCATATATAGTTTAAAGTTCAAACATGAAACAACAACTTCAAAGTTTACTGTCTAAAGTACTAATTAAACAACCATATTACAATTTTAATCAAACTCATTAGATTCATTATAGATATCATCACCAAGTAGTCCTCTATCCGTGTCCAACATCAATTGATCAGTATCATATGCATCAATGTCAGTGTCGGTTGGATAAATAGACTTACTTCGAGAGCTACGAACTGACCCACTTGCTTCACCAATATTCTCCTGCAAATCATCCAAAATTACATTATCACCTTCCACATCCAAGTCATCCAAATTTTGTGGATCCAACCATTCATCATTTTCATCCTGTTCATCTAGAAAAATAGGATCACGAGTTTTCCCATCATCGTTATATTGTTGGATTTCTTTGTATCGACGCTGCAATTTCTTGACAACATTATGGTTACAGCGGTCGGTGGTTAATGAACAAACTCCTGATAGGTAAGCTAAAACACCCAACCTTGGACAGTTGTGTAACCAGAATGGAGTTCTAAATACATATCCAGTGATCCAGATGCACGTCTGTTACTGAAAGAAGAACCATTCTTAAGAAATGACCATATATTATATTTAACTAACCTAAAAAGACTTGCATATCATTTTGCATGTTACCGATGTGCAGCCAACAGATTTTGGTGAAAGGAATAGGTCACCAAGTCAATGGAGTATAATGTTATGATGTGAAACATTTATTGGATAACTTTGACTAGTTTTAGTACTTTTTAGGTTTTGTAGAAGCCATGTTATACGCATCTAGAGAAGAAATGGGGTATTGAGAATGATGGGTTCGTCCTAATTAATTAATTCATCAAATCAAAACACAACAGAACAGCAAAAGAAGATCCTTCTGTAACTCACCTTCTCTTATTCATCGAATCAAACAGAACAGAAAAGAAATAAAAGAAAGAACATACCTTCTTCTTCTGTAACTCACCTTCTTCTGTAACTCACCTTCTTCTGGAGCTGCCGGATGCTTGAAACAGGAGAGGAAAAACGAAAATGGAGTGATAGACTGCCTTTGGTTTGGGAAGGTTGAAGACGAATCGAAGACGTTGGATTAAAACAAAATTCTCATCCAACGGTCAGCAATCCATTTCGGCAATATCGGACATTTTCTATAATATCGGCCGAAATACCGATTTTCCACAATTTCGACGAAATTTTCGCTTCAATATATTTCAAGTGTGTTTGTATAAGTCAATTTAAGTCCTAAAACAACGATATTTTTGACTTTAGTCGGCATCAATTTCCAAGCATAGTTTGCAATTTCCAAGCATAGTTTGATTTTTCCGTTTTTTTATAAGTTAAACGGCACTTTTGAATTATTGTTATATTGTGATATTTAGTTTGTGTTTTTCACTAATGGTAGGTTGAGTTACGGACTACAACTTTGCTCTAACTCTTTACCCACATGACCAATAATAGATTGTATATGCCATTACCAACCCCCCCCATGATTGAATAACACTAAGATCAACTCTTACATACGATTGAAGAAGAAGAAAGATTTGATGCTCTATAAAAGAACTAGCTCTGTAATTTTTGGCGAAGTTATTCTGCATGTGCATAATGCAGTTGCTAACTACTTTTAAAGACCTTCTCCCTACCGCTAATTTTTAGCAAGACTATTAAAAACTTTATTAGTTAGGATTTATTTTTTCATCTTCTTTCTGTCTGACACCAAAATATAATAGTTTTCATATAGTAATTCAGGGAAACACATTGGCCTTTGTATTCCCAGTTTATAGAATTATAGTTTCGTGACAAACACTAAGCTAGCTACTAGATATTTCTCCCTACATATGAATCTACAAGATTTAATCTAAACAAAAACAACAAAAGAAAAAAATCTTTATCTGAATGGTCTATTCACTACAGATGATAGCTTTTTCCACCAAAATCTTTCAATAAGGTCATCTTCAATTACAATTACTAACAGGAACTAAGATCGCAAGCTCAAGTTAGTACAACTATATGTGAAAGAAAAGCTGGAACAACGGTTTTCAACACATGCAAGTGAAACTTATGACTTGATTTTATACATTGTCTAAAACAAGCATAAAGTTAAAAAGTCAGACACTAGAAATACCTCTTGCAAGAACAGTCTGACATAAACCTCATACTCATTCCACTTCATATGAGCACAAAGACTATTACCTCCTCTAGTCTCCCAATCAAGAAGACCAAGAAGCACTTCAACATGATCGACCCTACAGTATTAGTAAATACACCATCATCAAAGACAAAGCAACATTATATTGTAATGTGACTGTTAATAAGCTAATAATTTAGTCATTCATTGGATGAATACAGTAAGACCACTAATTCATAAATAAAGTGAACAATAAGAGTGAGATAGATCCTACGTACCTGCCCTCAATGAGTTATTCAAGATATCATAACAAGTTGATGTGTATTCCTACAAAAGAAAATGTAGGGTGTAAAATCAATGAGACTGACAGGCGTCAAAGGATATTGAACGAGGTTAGTGAAATTGAGTGATATCAAAGGATATTAGACGCAATCGGTAAATAAGAGGTAAAACCGATAGATAAATGGTGAAATTGAATGAGATTAAGGGGTATCAATTGAAATTGAGTGATGTTGATTTGTGAAAGTGAGTATGATCTAATAAAATTGACTCAAATTGGACTCAAATTGGACTCAATTTGATACAATTGGGTAAAAATTGTTGAAAAATGATTATGATTTGGTGAAATTGAGAAAAAATGGACTAAATTTGATGCAATAGGTTAATATGTTGAAGTGCGAATGATCTAGTGAAATTTAGTAAACGGGGACTCAAATTGGATGCAATTGGTGGATAATTGGTGAAAATAAGTATTATCCAATAAAATTGAGTAAATTCAAATTCAATTTGATGAAATTGGTGGATAACTAGTATAAGTGAGTTTGATCTAATAAAATTGAGTAAACTTCCATATAATCTTAGGATAGATAGTGATTGTGAGTATCGTTTAGTGATGCGGAGTAAAATTGGATCAATTTGATACAATTGATGAATAATTGTTGAAAATAAGCAATTTTATGCACTTGGTGAATAATTGTTAAAAGTGATTATTATCTAATGAAATTTACTAAAATTGGACACAATTTGATGCAATTGGTTAATAATTATTTATGTGGGTATGATCTAGTGAAATTTAGTAAACGTGGACTCAATTTGGATGCAGTTGGTGGATAATTGGTGAAAGTAAGTATGATCCAATGAAAGTGAACAAATTGAATTCGATTTGATGAAATTGATTAATAACTAGTAGAATTGAGCTTGATCTAATAAAGTTGAGTGAACTTGGATGCAATTTTGGGATAATTAGTGAAAGTGAGTATCATCTAGTGATGCAGAGTATAATTGGACTCAATTTGATACAATTGGTGAATAATTGTTGAAAGTGAGTATGACCGGCGAAAATTGAGTAAAATTTGATTCAATCGGATGCAATTAGTATATAACTTGTACAATTGAGTATGATCTACTAATATTGAGTAAGTTTGGATGTAATTTTAGGATAATTAGTAAAAGTGAGTATCATATAGTGATGTGGAGTAAAATAGGACTTAATTTGATACAATTGGTGAATTATTGTTGAAAGTGAGTATGATCCAATGAAAATTGAGAAAAATTGGATTCAATTTGATGGAATAAGTGGATAACTAGTAGAGTTGTGTATGATCTACTAACATTGAGTAAACTTGGATGTAATTTTAGGACAATTAGTGAAAGTGAGTATCAACTGTGATGTGGAGTAAAATTGAACTCAATTTGATACAATTGGTGAATAATTGTTGAAAGTGAGTATGACGTAGTGAAATTGAGCAAAACTGGATTCAATTGGTGGATTAACTAGTAGAGTTGAGTATGATACGGTAAAATTGATTAAGTTTGGATGTAATTTTAGGATAATTAGTGAAACTGAGTATTATCTAGTGAAGTGGAGAAAATTTAACTCAATTTGATACAATTGGTTAATAACTGTTGAAAGTGAGTATAATCAAGTAAAAATGAGAAAATCTAGATTCAATTGGTGGATAACTATTAAAGTTAAGTATGATCTGGTAAATTGAGTAAGCTTGGATGTAATTTTAGGATAATTAGTGAAAATGAGTATCATCTAGTGATGTGGAGTAAAATTGGACTGATTGATATAATTGGTGAGTAATTAGTGAAAGTGAGTATGGTCCATTGAAATGAGTAAAACTGGATTCAATTGGTGGATAACTAGTAAAGTTGAGTATGACCTTGTAAAATTGAGTAAGCTTGGATGTAATTTTAAGATAATTAGTGAAAGTGAATATCATCTAGGGATGTGGAGTAAAATAGGACTCAATTTGATACAATTGGTTAATAATTATTGAAAGTGAGTATGATCCAATGAAATTGAGTAAAATTGGATTCAATTGGATGCAATTGGTGAATAATTAGTAGAGTTGAGTTTGATCAAGTAAAATTGCGTAAACTTGGATATAATTTTAAGATAATTAGTGAAAGTAAATATCATCTAGTGAAATGGAGTAAAGTTGAAAATACAATTTGGAATTTTTCAATAAAAATTTGGATTGAATTTGGTGAAGATGAAAACAAAATTACACGTAAGTTGTAATACCAAAACATTAGGTTAAGCCGAATTCACCGGCTCATTTTAGCACACAGAGAATCAGTGGCGCCACGTGTCCCATCAACCATTATCTACCGTCTAAACCACATGATTGAAACCTAAACTACTTTCTCAGTTTCTCCAAAACTGCCGCACTTCTCCATTTCTTTTTTTCCTCTGTTCAGTAAATCTAGCAAACTTCATATACTACTTTTCTTCTCGTTCGTTAAAATGAAATGTTAAAGAAATGTTCTCTCTTAAACATTTCTGTAGTCTCAATTTGTCTTTCTTCTATGTTTACCAGAAAAAAAAAAAACAAAAAAAAAAACAACAACTACAAAAAACACCCTAGCCATCACCTAAAATTCTTCCTTTCTCGATAACCAGATAAATCCCGAGATGAAACACAATTCATCACCAAAATCAACTACACTAGTGGCTCGGTTAATGAATGATATCTTCTTTTTTAGAAATTCCGGGAAGAAGAATCTAATTCCAACTGATTTAAGCATTGCGGTTCCTAAAGGAACTTTGCTCGTATTGGTAATTTCATTTTCTAAGACATGTTTGTGTTATTCTTGGATGCTTAATTTTTTACTAATTTCATGGGTATGTTGTAATTTGTTGCACGTGATTGGCCTCGAAGCATTCGATAGATGTAGGTGATGGTGTTATTGATGTTGATAAGTACAACTAAGGTTGAAGAAGTTGAAGACTTGGATTATACAGAGCCGTTCAGGAAGTTTTTGATCCACCGGGGTTTAACATTTTATCATTTGCATATAGGTAGTGATACAAATCATCATACATGTAGGACACCTCTCATCTTTGATTTTCTCAATGGGTATTTGATGAATCCTTTATGTCAAGAGTTAATGGATATGTGATCAATTTTACAGGCGTCTATTGGGTTTTGTATCTTCTTTGGGTGATAGACTGATAGTTGAGACGAATCTCTTTGGTCTATTTTACAACTTCTTTCCAGACTTACACTTATCCTTTGCAATATCACTTGGGTGTTTGGTAAATCTCTCGATTAATAAGGATGGATGTAAGTATGGAAAGTATTAGCAACGTTTAATAGTTTAAGAAGATGATATCACTTGGAATACTACTATTTTGTTAGTTCATAGTACTGATATCACTACAACAAAAACGAGTTTAAGCGACACATCATTTTAAGTCGCTTAAAGCCCCTTTTAAGTCGCTATAACCGTTATAGCGACTTTAAGTAGCACTCGCTCCCGTGGTTGCAAAAAGCCAGCCTTGTAAAGGTCTTGAGCGGCTATGCAGTCGCTCTAGTAATCAACCAACTTACCTAAAGAGAGTACTCTTCTCATTGCTTAAGATCTAGACCAACTACCATGGAACAAGTAAAATTGTGATCGCATAACATCTAGACCAACCAATATAGCATGTAAAATACCAATCGCTTCAGATAGACCAACCATTTCTAAAGCAAGTAAAATACCTAGTTGATAGATACATGGAACAACTTGTCCTGAAATTGCTTGGTTAAGGTTTTAGGCGACCAAATAATTTTGCTCGCTAAAAGCGATTTCTTATTTTGATTGGCCTGAAGTTGGTTGCTTAAGTTTTTAAGCTAGGAAATTTTTTACTCTCTAAAAGCGATTTGTGACTTAGGAGCTATTAAACTACCTAGTTGGAAGATACATGGAACAACTTAGCATGAAGTTGCTTGGTTAAAGTTTTAAGCGACCAAATGATTTTGCTCGCTAAAAGCGATTTCTGATTTTCATTGGCCTGAAGTTGGTTGCTTAAAATTTTAAGCTACCGAAGTTTTTACTCAAGTTGGTTACTTAAATTGCTACCAAATTATTTTGGAATTCAGATTTTGATTGGCCTAAAGTTGGTTGCTTAAATTTTTAAGCTACCGAATTTTTTTACTCAAGTTGGTTGCTTAGATTTTTAAGCTACCAAATTCTTTTAGGAATTCTGATTTTGTTTGGCCTGAAGTTGGTTGCTTAAATTCTTAAGCTACCAAATATCTTTGCTTACTAAAAACAAATTATGATTTAGATAATCCCAAATTATAATTATAATTAATAATTAATATTAGACATTATCACTAATTAAGATTATATAATTATAAATGAAAACTTTAATTAAGATTCTACAATTATAATTATCCACTTTTAATTGATATTAAAGTAACCAAAACATCTTAATTAATTTCTAACTAAAATTCTACAATTATACATATACTGATATGTACTTCAGTATCCCCACTACATATACTGATATGTACTTCAGTATCCCCACCAATTACATCGCCAACATCAACGTTCTCATCTTCTTACAAATCATCACCAGTATGTCTATCTTCAACTTCATGTTCTTCTAGGAATTCATCTTCTAAATCATCTGGCATAGGTTGACAACCAATCTCCGTCACAAACTTGTAGATTTGCACCATTATTTACAACTTGTAGAATGATGAAATATAATGTCACAACTTGTAGACTTACGTGACACAACAAAGTATTTAAATAAAAAAGTAACAATGGAACAAAGTATTTTCAAGATCAATAAAGGTGATGCACCTTTGTAAAACCCACTAATAATGAGGGACAAGTCAAAGGTTATCTATCAATGAAATAGCAAATATGAATTCCTATATAAATAAGAAAATGGAAGGAGTTGAGATACCTTTGCCAACAGTTGGGTCTGGATGAGGCTTAAGCACCTCTGAAATACAGGTTCAGCAAACTGTGAAAATCCGGGACCTAATGCCTGAGACAGATAAAAAAGGCTTATTTTTCTCTGTAATTTCTCAACATATACCAATGCCAACATCTGGGAAATAGATATATAAATAATACAGTTGTTACCCAATAGACTTCCGAGTAAAAACAACATGCTGACATGCGTTTCAAACAAAGTGGTCCATGCCTATTACTTCTTAGGAAAACAAGGATCTAAAGAGATTCTATTTTCTATTAACTATCAGTCTTAATGTTAAACAAAAGATATCTGGTCAAAGTTTACTCCATGTACCATCATATACATATATCCCTTATCTTAACTGTTTCAAACTCCCGGAATAGCATGCATTTATAAGTTACATCAATATGTTTCATCTTTGAAATCATATTTGAGAACCTCAACTCACAGTCCACATGTGTATGTTTATTGGTCTTTTCATTTTCCATGCCATTAGGTCACCAGATAGGCTTATTTTCCTTCTAATATAATAGTGTTTGTCTAACATAATACAATTGTTTATGGTACAAGCCAACCACAATGACCTGAACAATGAACCACAACAAGTAGAAGGGAAATTCATACCTGTGCTATTGATGTAAAGCACTCAAGCAAAGGAAAAAGATCTTTATCTAAATTTGAGAGTTGCTGCCACTTCGAAATTAATGGAGGCATCAGAATCTCAAGACATCTTGGCTGCATACATGAGGACACAGAGACAACATAAACTTGATAGGTAAGTAGTTAATAACTATTCAGCTAAACCAAATATGAGAAAAACAAATATAAACAACTTTCTGGTGCACTGCACAAAGAGAGTACCTGATTTAGCTAAAAGGGGGATGAGAAATGACACGATCTGCACAATTCTACACCATAGATTGACTGGTTGAAGCTGGTTTGACTACCCAAAGCTATAAGAGATATTACAGACTGAATCAAGCCATCTTCGCAAAGTTGATCTACCATCTTAGGAGAATTGCTGACAGTCTCCGTTATTCTAAATAAACAAGTAACTACCTTTGCAACAAGCTGTGAAATCAAGACAAAAGAAGATGTGTTAGTGCAATATTAAGCAAAAGATCGGTGAATGAGTTGCATAGGAGAAACATGGTTACCTTTGGGTCTTCATACTGAAGAAGATTGCACAAAACAGGGACGACATCCATGAAATGTGATGAAGTGTCAGATGAGAGTTTCTTGCAAACATTAGCAACAGTATTGGTTGCAACCCTCTGATGAAGAAGACAAACAGATATGTTATGAACGCGTTGTCACATTCGATAAAGCTAAATGTTACACTTCACTCCTTTGTTTTAGAAGCAAACAAATTTGAAGTCTAGAAGCTAAATTTTACACTTCACATTCGATAACCATACATCCACAACAACAACAACAACATAAAGTACAAATAAAATGGCAGGAAAACCCCATACAAGAACAACTTTCATCAATTCAAGGAAACCCATAAGTAAAAAGATGAGAATAACAGAAAAACCATATGACTACTAACTGTACAAACAATTAAAATCAATCAAAAATACCCAAATCCACATATTTAAACCATAAATCAAGCAAAAACAGTGAAAAATAAAGAAACCCAAATTTGAGAAATTGAAATCAGAGGAAGTAATAATGTTTGTATACCTTAAAATTTGTTTCTGACGAAGTGGTTGAATCTGTTCATCCAAAATCCTTTTCACCACCAGCCAAACTGGACTTGATTCTCTTTTCAGATAGATATCCTTAACCTACGAATGATATAACAAAGAACATTGCTTCAGTTACAATCCACACAAAATTTAAACGGAAAAATTAGGATTTCCATAACAAAATTAACGAGGAAAAAAAACTACCTCTTAGATTTTGATCTCTAAGACTAATAATGTCTTCCTCTTCACTGTCTTGTTTATTAAATTAATCCTTGGATCCAAAAGACGCAACAACTCATATTCTAAAAGGCGTGATTTAGATCTACAAGGTCATAAATCATCTGATTTAAAATCATTTGATCCTTCTCTTTTATTACCAGCAGTATCTTGAGATTGCAACTGGAGTTGGTGGATTCAAATCTTCATCGATGTAAAACAGGTGCAGAGTTTTCATGGAGAAATGATTGATTTCGAGTTAGTTATGATGTATAAACTTAGGGTTTCAATGATGAATCTGTATATAAGGAAGACGATGAGAGACTGAGATTGAGGCGGAGAATAACAATTATGTTTTTATTTGGGTTTTCATTCATTTAGGAAAAGAAACTGAGATGTCGTGAGAGATCTGATAGAGAAGTGATAATAGAGTTTCATCTTTGGTAGCGGCGGAGAATTAGAGAGAAAGAGAATCAAGGGAGAAAAATTGTTTAGGGTTTTGAATAGAAATTTTGGACGGTGGATAAGGGTAGTCATACGGATCACGAATTTTTTTGGATGGTACAGATTCGATTTTGGATTCTCATACGGATTGAGACAAGTGTGTGAGAAGCATGTGGGTTTCTCTTTGTGTTAAAACGAACTAGTGTATTCAATTTTATTATCAAACTTCGGTATGAAAAAATCCAAGGAATATATATATATATATATATAAATTAATTTGGATATTTTTATCGACGATAGAGCTCTGGTAAAGATTTCGACTTAGTGGAAAAGGTCATTAATGACATAATATGAAAAATATCGGTAGGTTTAGGGTTCCGGTGAAGATTCCAACTTAGTGAAAGAGGTTATTAATTAAGGATAATATGACAAACATGTGGAGGTTTAGAATTCTAGTGAATTTTTGAGTCAGGGAAAGAGGTCATTAAGGATAAAAGGACGAACATTGGTAGGGTAAGGGTTCCGATAAGATTACAACTTAGAAAAAAAGTTTGTTAAGGATAATATGACGAACATCGACAGGTTTAGGGTTCCGGTGAGGGGGATAGGTCATCAAGGATAATATGACACATATCGGTAGGGTTAGGGTACCGGTGAAGATTCCAACTAAGTGAAAGAGGTTAATAATTAAAGATAATATGATAAACATCAGTAGGTTTAGGATTCTAGTGAATTTTTGACTTAGGGAAAGAGGTCATTAAGTAATAGGACGAACATCGGCAGAATAAGGGTTCCGATAAGATTATAACTTCGAAAAAAGGTCGTTAAGGTTAATATGACGAACATCGACAGGTTTAGGAATCTGGTGAGGGAAGAGGTCATCAAGGATAATATGACAAACATCGGTAGGGTTAGGGTACCAGTGAAGATTCCGACTTAGGGGAATAGGTTATTAAGGATAATGTGACGAACATCGATAGGTTTAGGATTAGGGTACCGGGGAAGAGGTCATCGAGAACAATATGAACAAGTTTATGAGAATGAACTGACAACAAACAATATGGACAAGTTTTCTAATTAAGCTTCTATAATTATAAATAGCAACTTAAGATTAAGATTCTATAATTATAATTATCCACTTTTAATTGAGATTAAAAGTAACCAAAACATTTTAATTAACTTATAATTAAGATTCTATAATTATGCTGATCTGCAATTAAAATCATTACAAAGACATATTGCTGGTGAGATTAGATCACGTTTACCATGACTAATTATCCACAGATTAAATCCAATTTTACTAATTAGTTTTACTTTATTTACCTTGACTAATTATCCACCTAATTCCAATATTGGTCGGCCTCATTCAATTTCTCTCGGATTTCATCGGTTTCTCTAGTTATCCATCATTTTAACCGAATGTATATCGATCTTAGTCAATTTTACCCGTTACCTATCAATCTTATCTAATACCGCTCGACCTTACTAAATTTATCATACATTTCATGGGTTTATATGGGAACAAACCATAACAGTGTGTTTATCAGTTCTATTTTATTTTTTAATAGAAATTTATCTACAAATTTGCCTTAACAAGTAGAAATTCGTTGTCAAAAAATACAAAGTTTTGATCCTATCTTCTGTACTCAGTCCGGCTTATCTCAGTTATCGTACTAAATAAAATCAAACAAGCAACATGAAGGTGAATCAGAAATAAAGTTGATTGAGCACAAAAACGTGTTAATAGTATTGAATCGAGGCCCAAAGAACAAAAGAATAATCGAACAATAGTCAAATAACTAGTTAATCTTTCTTTATCATCGAAAATAAGGGTTCCATTGACGACCATGACCTAGAATTATCCTACTTCTTTATGGTTTAACATTAACCACCAATTGCTTGTGTTTTAATCCTAAAATTATCAGCGAAGTGACCAAAATAATAATCCATTACATTCAAAATTGATCTAAAACTGAAGAAGAAAAAAAATTTGCATCCAGAATTTTGTCAGATGCGAAAATGTACTAAAATGCATTCTTACCAGAAAGATAAAAAATGCTATTCGGTATTGAGGGCCAAATTCACTAGAAACTGGCTCAACAGGAGAACCAAAAACAACTTCATGGTTTGTTTGAACAATCCTGTACAGATGAAATCAAAGTAGCCTGTTTTACTATCAGCAAAGCAGCCTGACACCTGCTCCTGCATACATATCAGGACCTTGTTAAATTTCACATGATATTCATTTGTCTCACCTGGTCTTACTCAATTTCAGATAATATCCATCAAATTTACTAATATCACTCAATTTCACCTGTTATCCTTCGACCTAACTCAATTTCATATGTAATAAATCGATTTCACATAATATCCCTCGATGTTGATGCCATAATATTGGGTATCCAATGAGATCAAACGAATTAAGGAGACATATAAATTTCGTTTAGCATCCACTTATGTAAATATTTATACATATCCTTGACACGTCTCTGACACGCTTTTTTCATCAATTTTACACAATATCCATCGACCTTACTCGATTTTACTAGTTACCGTCGATTTTAATAGATTTCCACCAATTTCACCAAATATCCCTCGTCATAGAAAAAATCAGTAATTATTCACGAATCTGTCTCGTTATCCATCAAATTTAACCAATATCCTTGACCTCGTACAATTTTACTGTTGTTTATAGATCTTTTTGTATTCATCGATACACCATGATATCCATCAAGCTCATTCGATTTCATCCAATATCTACTAACCACACTCAATTTGACCAGTTTATTCACTGAATCACTTAGTTAAACCCAAACCAACAAGTACGATCCGTATGATACATGCCCGCCCAATAGAAAAAGATAGTTTTTAATCACACGGTTATATTTATAAAGCACAAAAACTATACGGGTAACTACCTTATCCAACGGTGAAAGAATTGCCGCCACAATTTTCGAGTGGCGCCCAAACATTTTGGGGCAAAAATTTAGAGGCAATCATCGCGCCCTAGTTTATGTGTTTCCTACCAAAAATTGAATCCTGAAACCCTCGCCTACTCTCTCGTTTTAGAACTCAACTTTCTATTAACCTAGATCCCACATATTAAATCTTGCAGCTTCTATCTACTCTCATTTTTGATTCGCGTGAAAAACTATCCCCTCACCTCCCTCTTTCATAAACTAAATCAAAAAACCAAAACTTTTCTGGGGGTTTAATCAACACTGAACCAAACCCATCTCTGAATCTTATCAATACCGTGGACAAGTTGTTATGGAGGCTTTTCAAAACTCATTATCAAACTGTCTTTCTGAAACAAACCCACATAAAACTGTATTTTTTCTCATAAATCAAAGATAAAAGGAAATGTAATCATTTCAAGCCAAAATGTGCTCAATCTGCTAGTAATCGTATTTTTGGAAAAAAGAAAATGTTTTATCATGTCTATTTTTGAAGATGCAAAAGCCAATTTTTGTTTCATTTATTTCTATTTCTCAGAAATCTTTGATGTTATTCTTCTCTTATAACCTGTTTGACAGAATTACTCTGAGAATTTTCTAACAGATTAGGTAATATAATTTCGACGAATTAGATTTGGTAACCTAGTGCAACTTCATCCTTTTCTGAACACCTCAATTGGCTATTTGGCCTTATAACCACAGCTACCTCCTTCTTCCCTCTCAATCTCTGTGATAAAACCCAAACTTGACATTGTCTCATAATGAAAAAACCAACTTCACGAAAGAGCTGAGCAACGAAAATGGGTGTTTTGTTTTCCCTGGTTTTCTTCTCCTTCCTGTCAATCTCAAGTAAGTTTCTTCTTCTTCTTCTATTCCAATTTTGGAAATTTGGTTTTCTAATATGGGTTATCTGTTTTTGCAAATTGATAAGAATGTGCAAAGAGAGATTATGAACCATAGACCTTTACAACATCCCAATATAGTTAGATTCAAAGAGGTGGGCTTTGTGAATTCATGTGTTGTTTCCTGTAAATTTTACTGATTATATAATTTTTTGTACTCAACTGTGAAGTTCCCTGATCTTGTGAGAGTCCTCAATTAAGAAAAATGATGTTTATTAATAAACTGTGTTAGGGTCACAAAGTGACTGCCGGTTGTTCCCTGCAAATAAGTGTGACATATGGATTGAGAATGTCCTGTTTTGTGTTAGAAGATTACTTTTGTTGGATTGACTACTATGACTTTCATTTATTGGCATCTTGATTCCCAGACAATGCTGTCTGATGCTACAAGGTATTGACTCAATGGTTATCATTTCTAATAGAAATTTTTTGTTGATCTCCTACTTGTTTTCTGAATTTGTTAACTGATTACTTGCTAGGAATGAACTTCTGCGAGCAATGGATTTGAAAATAACTGTATTAAGAGAGGAGTTCGCTGCTTCTTTCAACCAGGCAGTAGGTGCTCCATGCTCCACTAAGAAGATAACTGATTGTGTGACATTTTGTGAGCATTTTGGAGCAATGGAACTAAGGATAAATTTTATTGTATTTCTGGTGTAGTTGTTGTTCATTGTGCGGAAGGGGTCAACTTATATTCATCTACTTCTTTTTGTTTAATTAGTTTATGATGTGACAAAGCAGGAAACATTTACAAACTTGTCAGACTCATGGGCGAAGGATGTGCAGTTATATTGCACTGATCCAGCTTGTGTAAAATGCTCGTTGGGAATCAGGTTGATAGGGTATGTACCTGCTCTTTCAATAAGTCTAATATCCGTAAGTTTTGTTGAGTGCTCGATTGTAATTGGGGACGTGGTTGGTTGTTCTGCAATAGAGATTTGATTTCCTTGTTTGTATGAGAAAGACAACAAACAGATAATTGATTAGTTCATACTTTATCGTTTCATTTGCTCCTTCCCTTACTGGTAGATCAATTAATGTGAAATATGGACTACTAACTCTGAAATCTTTGACATTAAAATAATTTTAGTTTGGTAAGTTAAAATCTGGAAGGTTTTTTTGTTTTGTTTTTGGTTTTCATAACCTGTGGAGAGATGTATGCTACCTTCTTCTGTCATAAGATACTTTGATGTACTTTATTGGTTTTGGATACCGCACATCTTCTTCATACTACGTACATGTAGTGTACCTGCATTGCTCACAATTTGTTTTTAAGACTTCCCACTTTAGATGCACAAAAATAATCATATTAACAACATATTACTCAGGAAAGGATTTGATTTCTGCAGTTCCACTATTTCCAATTCGGAAATTGGTATAGCTTAATGAGATGCTTTGATTAGTTGGTGATTGTTGTAGTTGTTCACACTCGACCTGTTTATGTTCAACCTGTGCACTAAAACCAGATCTAAGGAGATATTTATGTGTCCTATCTGTTTGGAGATGAAGTAACTGGAAACTCCTGGGGAACAACCATTGAAGAGTAAATAGATGGAAGTTTTAAGTTTCTTATTTAATAGTTTGGACATATATAATGTATGATGTGATTACATCTAACCACCTTGGTGTGTGTTTTTCTAATTCGTGGTTGTTTTGCATATAATCTACACAGTAACCATTGTTGATATTCTATAGATATCGCCATATCGGAAGTTCCTAGTTTGTTGGAAGAAGGATCTATTGTAGTGAAGAGGAACACTTTGAAACATAAACAAGAAAGCCAGGCACATCCTTGCGGAGGTTGTTGCTCCTGAAGAGTTTAGGTCCTACATCGGATACGTAAAGTTCTAATGTGGACACAATTTTTCCTTGAAGCAGCTTGAATATTATGTAAATGATGTGTTGCTTTTTTTTTAATCTGATTGTTGTTTTCTATTTTCTGTACCCCCAAAAAATATACCGGGAAGTGTTGTGCTTGGCGAAACTACAGAGAGATTAGAGTTTTCTGTACATTTGTCTTTTATTTTCCTTCTTTTATCAATTGGAAAACGGGGTCTTCGTAAATGAAAAATAAAAGTTTTTTTCTTCCTTGATTGTCTCAGTTTCCTGTACTTTTTGGTCTTTTAGGTGTCACTAGAGTCAAATCTTCAAGATTTCTTCAGCCCGGAATTAAAAAAGCTCTTGATTCAGCAATCACAGAAAATAATCGAAGTCCCAAAACAAATGAACACTTAGCTCTTGTCACTATCTCTCTATTTGTGGGCCGGCTTTGCTTAATCTCCCAGTCTATCTCAACTCTCATATAACTGGGCGGCAATAGTAGGCTAGACATGAAAAATTCATCCTTTAATTCATTTGAAAAATTCACCACCACAAGTGAGCATTTTGAGCTGTGTAAACCCTTAGCCGAATTAAGGATTTTTTGTGAAACTGCCATCCTCATGTGATTCTTATAAATATTCAATTTTCATGTAAACTTTACTGCAATCCATCTTTTAGGTCGTACAAGTTGACAAAAGCTCTGTATTTTTCATGCTTGATCTTATTTTCGAGCATTTTGAAATCCTCAATATCAAGTGATTGCATAAACAAGTCAATAAACAACAGGGAGGCGCAAATTATGCTTATGCTCCATACAAGAGCAGTCGGAATTAAGACCATGATTCACGAATGACCTCCTCTATTTCCTGCATAACCATCCATACAAGAGCCATCAGTGTTCAATTTATAGAAGTCATTCATGGGTTAAGTCCAGTGAACAAAACTTCAAAAAAAGTTGTAAAAAAATAGAGCTGATAAACACAATTAAACAAAAATAAGTTATAACCAAATTATAGTCAATTTAGTCGACTCATGTTAATTTTTTTTTTCAATTTGTGCATCCAAACATTTGCTCATAATGAATCAAAACAATGATTTGAACAAGTTTTCATGTTTCAATTAAACAAATCCTAATAAGATTATTGGATTAATACTAAGTTCCCAAATGTCTACTTCAAAAACTGACTTGTCTTTTGAAACGGTGGTTGCGGCTTAAACTTAGTTGCTGGGAGACGTTTTACCGAGTAATTCATTTTTTGGTTGCTACGAGTATGTGCCTCAAAGTAAAGAGTTACACGAGCACATTTTTAGATGCTATATAGATTACTTAAAAAAGGATATACCGACCAAACAATCTGGCCATGGCTAAAAATTAGTTGACAGAAATTTAAAGCAGTCAAACTATTTGGCAGTTGCAAGTTTTGTTGCTTAAACTATTAAAGCGACTAAAATATTGGGCTCTTGCTAACATTTAGAGCAACCAATTTATTTTGTTGTTGCTACGAGTCTGTGCCTCAAACTAAATAGCTACATGATCACTTTTTTAGTTGCTATAAATTACTTGAACAAAGGATCTAGCGATTAAATATATGTTTTCGTTGCTAAATAATAGTGGACACAGGTTTATAGCCGCTAAAAGTTCTGACAGTTGCAAATTTAGATGTTTAAACTATTAAAGCGACTAAATTTTCGAGCTCTTGCTAGTATGTCGGTCGCTTAAACCCGTTTTTCTTGTAGTGTATGATTGATCCTTATTTTAAACAAGGTCGGTTTTGTTTTGATTGTTTTGAACAAGGTCAGTTATGTTTGTTGGTATGATTCAGATTGTTAGTCATAGTTAGGTTTTTGGTTTACCGCAGTTTATGTCCCTGCATGTTCTTGAGCCTAGTGGTGTTCTTTTTATTTATTCTTGTCCATTGTTCAATATTACTAATTGATTCTAGATCTGAGGAGTTTAGATTTTTCATGGTAAAACTGAGGAGTTTAGATTTTTTTATGGTAAGCACGATGTGTTATGAGTGATTAATATGAATCTTATTCTTAGTTAACCTTTTCTAATTTATTTTTGCGCATAAAGATATGATGATTTATGTATGCAATCGCAATAGTAAATTTTGAGAATCGAGTGTTGCAGGTTGTTACCTTGTCAATGCTCACATCTGCTCCATTTGGAATCTCACATTATGTTTAGTGATGCTACGCTTAGTCAAGTGTTAAAACTCAATACAGTGTTTGACACGGTTAGAAGCCTAGTATATCAAAGCGTACTCTCGTTGGAGGGTGAAATTCATATCTACTGCTATCACCTGTACGTATGTACCATATATTTTCTATTCTGCATCCCTATAAATTCATTCATGATTTGCATAAATCACTAGCAATAATTTGTTTGAGACGAGTCTTATAATACTAGAACAACCTGAGTTTTTCTTAGCTCAACTGTTGAGGTGGATAAGTCTTCCAAGAGTTGTTGGATATGTGTGCTTTGCTTGAAGCCGGATAAACAAGCTTGGTCGGAACTAGGGTGGACGAGCATTGGATCTGGAAGAAGAACAAGCATGGTTTGGTAGGTACGGATAGGTAAGACTAGCATGGAAGAAGGACCGAATCCACTTCTGACCAAGTCCAGCTGGAATTATTTTATTTGAGAAAGTTTTTCTCTTCTGCGATTGTACTCGTACGTATTTGGAGCATTCTTCTTCTATCGTAAC
>JAJJMC010015774.1:7500-14521 GCA_023531435.1 Papaver californicum | reverse complement strand
TAGATTGTATTGTCATGTCATAAGAAAAAAAGAATTGGGGAAGAAAAAGAGAAAGTCCTTAATTATTATTATGGAAACGTGTTAATTTCTTTTTACTACTTTATTATAGTAATTTATACCCTACCCTCCCGGAGTTCATTCTCCGGGGAACTCCGTTTAGATCATTCTGGTGGATTCCTTACAATCCCCTTATTTAATGATCTCGTTGGAAATCATGTAAAGACAATTCCTATTTGATATAGCTATTTGTGCAAGTATTTTACGATTAAGAAGTAACTGCCCCTTGCGCAGATCATGTATTAATCGACTATAACTATAAGATATCCTATTCTCACGAATTACTGCATTTATACGAGTGATCCACAAACGACGAAAATCTCTCTTTTGCCTGCCCCTATCCCGATGAGCCGAAACTAAAGCTCTCATTTTCTGTTGAGTCATAGTTCGAGTAAGTCTTGAATGCGCCCCTCGAAAGGTTGATGCAAATAAACGCATTTTTGTTCTACGTCTCCGAGCTATATATCCTCGTTTAATTCTGGTCATTGAATCAAATGAAACTTTGATGAATAACTAATTGATTTCTTTTCTTTCAGTCATTCTTTCCCCCCCTAGTCTATTAATAACAAAACTGATTCTTCCGATGTATAAAAAAAAAATTCCAATGGCTTTTGCTACTATGACCTTCCCAACCACGATTTTTTTGAGGCATTTCATTTCACCTCGAAATAAGAAATTGTATTGATACTTGGTATCAAAAAAAAAGTAAATAAAAAACGAAAAATTGTGGGTTCCATCGTTTCTATGGTTACGGTTTAAACGGTGAGGTCCTTTCTATACACCGGAGCCTCTTACCTATTTAGTAACTTGTACAGTTCACACTCTTTGGCTCTACCCATGAATTATCCAGTAATAGGTCTTTTCACAACTAGATCTACCCATACAGTAACGGCATTTCATTATGAAGGTTGGTTAGGTAGCTGACCCTGTTAGTCCGTTTTTGCAAGAATGGGAGCATAATCTTTCTGCTTCTAAAATACCATTCCATTCCCCCGCTTAATGGATAACCATTTGCTACCAATGGGGAGTTGCTTCTCATCTCCAGTTGAGATGATTGGATTTATACCAAAGGAAACCATAAATTTCATACACAATAGAGGTCCTTTTTTCGATAGTGATATGGGGTTTTTCCATTCCTATTCATTGGTACCGATCATTGATACTGTCAAAAAAATCTCCTTTCTTTTGTTCCAGTTCATGATCTGAACGAGTCGCACATACACCCTAGTACATGTTCCTCGACGCTGAGGACATCCCCGAAGGGCGGGGGATTTTGTGACATTTCTGATTGGCTGTCTTGTATTTCTAATAAGTTGTTTAATAGTTGGCATGCTGGATCGTATACAGAATGGGCTGGTTTAGATCGATCCTAACCGGATGATTATGAATTCCTCTCGTTTCATTGAATATTTTCCCACTACCACTTTTAACCTCGGTAAGAAAATAAAATAGGAAATAACATAGCTCAGTCAATTATGGTTCGAAACGGAATGGAATCACAGATTTACGTGAAGTCCCCGGTATTTTCGACCGCTACAAGATCAACAATTCCATGAGCTTGGGCTTCTGTTGCTGACATAAAAACGTCCCTTTCCATGTCTTCGGATACAACCCATAATGGATTGCCCGTTCTTTGTACATAAACCCTTGTGAGGGTTTCGCGAAGTTTCAGCAGTTCTTCCGCTTCCAGGACAAATTCTCCTGTTTGTGCCTCGTAAAAAGAGCTAGCAGGTTGGTGGATCATTACCCTGATGATATAACATAATGAATGCTTCCTCTGTCTCAATGATAGAAAGAGACAAGAAAAAATCGAATTGAAGAACCGTACAGGCATTTTTTGCGCATTGCATACGGCTCTAGAATGGAATCTACTTTTACCTAAAGTGGAGGATCTATCAAACCCAGATCGGTAAATAATCCATTTACCACCCTTTCTTTCGGGAGAGTTAAAAAATACTATGATGGTTCCGTTGCTTTATATATTTATCTCGTCTGTAATTCAGCAATCCCAAAGTTTCTTTTTGATCCGATCAAATAGGGAAAGGATAATCTTGTGTATGTTTTTTCATTTTAATACTATTTCGTAACAGAAATATAGGAAAGAGCCCTCTGATGTGTGATGTGAAAACAAAAAAGTTTGTGACGCTGAAATCGAACCCCGATAGATAAAATCAAATCAGAAATTCCTTTTGTCTCATACTACTCTCTCGATACGGAATCTCATGTTATAAAAGAACAATGATGGTTTGCTCATATCGAACTCGAAGTGCCATGCTATTATTACTTTATTTTTCATATTTTATCTGGCGAAGGCATAGTCTTCTTTTTTCTCTCAAATAAAAAACTCATTGGCGCCAAGCGTGAGGGAATGCTAGACGTTTGGTAATTTCTCCTCCGACCAGGACGAAAGACCCCATTGAAGCGGCTAATCCCATGCATATTGTATGTACATCTGGTTGCACAAATTGCATAGTATCATACATAGCTATTCCGGGTGTTACCCACCCACCGGGGGAGTTTATAAACAAATAAACATCTTTTGTATCATCCTCTATAGTGAGATATATCATGAGACCCATAAGTTGATTTGCGATCTCGCTATCGACTTGTTGGCCTAAAAAAAGTATTCTTTCTCGATGAAGTCGGTTGATTAGGACAAAATTGTATCCCTTAGGGACCGTACACGCACCTTTAGATGCATACGGTTCAAAAAAAAAGAATCAATGTGTCGATTCCAGCCCTCTTTATTTTCCCCTTTTTTCATAGGAGGATTTTTCTAACTCCTAATGAATGAAGGGCCTTTAGTCTTCTATTTTTCAAGAAAGCAGAGCAGGGTTTTGACTCACTTACCCCTAAAAAGAGCTCACTAAATTTACCCTCATTGATATATTGTTTCATCGAAATCCAATTCCGATTACGATGTCATTTTCTTGTTCCGGAATGGGCCTCTTCAATTCGTTTAGGTTTATGCTCTACTCCGGGGAAAGATTTACCCGACCTCTATTTGCACATATAGGACAAATGATCCCAATACCGCTTCTTTTGTTTGCTAATACTTTTTTTATTCATTTTATGTCTTCCGCTTCCGCCAATCACTGGAAAAGTATGATGACTCACTCCGTCGATTGATTGGCGGTTTGAGGTCGCTGGTATAATATAGGAATTCTTTATGATACAAAAGGTAATCATACATATTTTACCGATTGGGTTTTTTTGAACGGAGCCTGGATACTTCATTTTTTTGGTCCAACCAAGCCAACCATAAATTCTTCTAATTGAAAAATGCATATTGATCCCCCAAATAAATTGCTCTAATTGCACTTCACGCTTCAAATTATTGATGGTTCAATCAATCTTTCTTGGGTGAAACAGAGGATATCTCGATCGGGGGAGAAAACGGGGAAATCCCATATGACCCAATATGTCTGACAAGTCGCACTATACGTCAACCCAAACCGAATCTTCCTCTCCAGGAATCCGAAAAGGTACTTTTGGAACACCAATAGGCATTAAATGAAAGAAAAAGGTTTTTAAGTACTAAAATTTCACTTTGATGTGGAAACGTAACAACGGGTTTTCTTTTTTTCATAATATTTATGTTTTCGGGTTTTATCCATAGATTGTAAAGTTCATCGAAGAAGATGGAATGAATAAAAAAAATTATTATGAATGAGCTGCGATGTTCAAATGATGAACAAGCATCTCTAATTCACTCATCTAAAATGGGACCCATCCCCCCATTGCGTATTGGTACTTATCGGGTATAGAATAGATTTGCTTCTCTTTGTTCCTACGAACAGAATTTTTCTGTTATTACCAACGGAATGCAATATAAATGCACCCTTGCTCCGAGATAATCCATTGAAAAGGAGAAGTCCATAGCATAAGCAGAGTCTTTTCCAATGCGATAAAGTAACATAGTATCTATTTTTCTTTGATAAAGGGGTATTTCCATGGGTTTGCCTTGGTATCGTGTTCATACCGTTGTATTGAATGATCCCGGCCGGTTACTTTCTGTCCATATAATGCATACAGCTCTAGTTTCTGGTTGGGCCGGTTCGATGGCTCTATACGAATTAGCTGTTTTTGATCCCTCTGACCCAGTTCTTGATCCAATGTGGAGACAAGGTATGTTCGTTATACCTTTCATGACTCGTTTAGGAATAACGAATTCCTGGGGTGGTTGGAGTATCACAGGAGGGACTATAACGAATCCGGGTATTTGGAGTTACGAAGGTGTGGCCGGGGCACATATTTTGTTTTCTGGCTTGTGCTTCTTGGCAGCTATCTGGCATTGGGTATATTGGGATCTAGAAATTTTCTGTGATGAACGTACAGGAAAACCTTCTTTGGATTTGCCCAAGATCTTTGGAATTCATTTATTTCTATCAGGGGTCGCTTGCTTTGGGTTTGGCGCATTTCATGTAACAGGCTTGTATGGTCCTGGAATATGGGTGTCCGATCCTTATGGACTGACTGGAAAAGTACAATCTGTAAATCCTGCGTGGGGTGTAGAAGGTTTTGATCCTTTTGTTCCGGGAGGAATAGCCTCTCATCATATTGCAGCAGGTACCTTAGGCATATTAGCGGGCCTCTTCCATCTTAGTGTCCGCCCGCCTCAACGTCTATACAAAGGATTACGTATGGGTAATATTGAAACTGTCCTTTCCAGTAGTATCGCTGCTGTCTTTTTTGCAGCTTTCGTTGTTGCTGGAACTATGTGGTATGGTTCAGCAACAACCCCGATCGAATTATTTGGTCCTACTCGTTATCAATGGGACCAAGGATATTTCCAGCAAGAAATATATCGCAGGGTTAGCGCTGGGCTAGCCGAAAATCAGAGTGTATCAGAAGCTTGGTCTAAAATTCCCGAAAAATTGGCTTTTTATGATTACATTGGTAATAATCCAGCCAAAGGGGGATTATTCCGAGCGGGTTCAATGGACAGCGGGGATGGAATAGCCGTTGGGTGGTTAGGACATCCTATCTTTAGAGATAAGGAAGGCCATGAGCTTTTTGTACGTCGCATGCCTACTTTTTTTGAAACATTTCCAGTAGTTTTGGTAGACGGAGACGGAATTGTGAGAGCCGATGTTCCTTTTCGAAGGGCAGAATCCAAGTATAGTGTCGAACAGGTAGGTGTAACTGTTGAGTTCTATGGCGGTGAACTGAATGGAGTCAGTTATAGCGATCCTGCTACCGTGAAAAAATATGCTAGACGTGCTCAATTGGGCGAGATTTTTGAATTAGATCGTGCTACTTTGAAATCCGATGGTGTTTTTCGTAGCAGTCCAAGGGGTTGGTTCACTTTTGGGCATGCCTCATTTGCTTTGCTCTTCTTTTTCGGACACATCTGGCATGGTGCTAGAACTTTGTTCAGAGATGTTTTTGCTGGTATTGACCCAGATTTGGATTCTCAAGTGGAATTTGGAGCATTCCAAAAACTTGGAGATCCAACTACAAGGAGACAGGTAGTCTGAGACAACATTGCTCCGGTTTCTTTCGACTCTATTTTCTTTTTGTGATTTAACATAACATAAGGTACTGGAGAAATCTTGATTTGAATCACCTTTTTTTCTTTGATTCTTGTCCTTTCTTTATCTTATCTGGGAGCTGATCCCAAATGAACAGGTGTGGAAGCTATAATTGTAAACCACGATCGAATCTATGGAAGCATTGGTTTATACATTCCTCTTAGTCTCGACTCTAGGGATTATTTTTTTCGCTATCTTTTTTCGAGAACCACCTAAGGTTCCGACTAAGAAATAATTTTTCATTATCTCAATTGAAGTAATGTAATGAGCCTCCCTATAGGGAGGCTCATTACATTACTTCAACTAGTCCCCGTGTTCCTCGAATGGATCTCTTAGTTGTTGAGAGGGTTGCCCAAAAGCGGTATATAAGGCGTACCCGGTAAAACTTACAAGTGAACCAGATATAAAGATGGCGACTAGGGTTGCTGTTTCCATTATTATATAATTTCAAGACCACAATGGATCTATGATAAGATCGTTTATTTACAACGGAATGGTATACAAAGTCAACAGATCTCAACCAATGCAAGAGTATTTATGGCTACACAAACCGTTGAGGGTAGTTCTAGATCTGGTCCAAGACGAACAAATGTAGGAGCTTTATTGAAACCGTTGAATTCGGAATATGGTAAAGTAGCTCCTGGATGGGGAACTACCCCTTTGATGGGTGTCGCGATGGCTTTATTTGCGGTATTCCTATGTATTATTTTAGAGATTTATAATTCTTCTGTTTTACTGGACGGGATTTCAATGAATTAGGTCCATAATAACCATGAAATCCTGGCTTTTCAATAGAAAATGAATTACTTAGGATTTTTTTTATAGGGCATTTTGGTAGTTCGACCGCGGAATTTCTTTGTTTCGGTATTTCCGGAATATGAGTGTGTGACTTGTTATAATTGATCCTATTGATAGTACAGAGAAATAGGTCTGTCATCTCGACAGAGATGGTTCTACCCCGTCGGATATTGATTCTAATATCTGGAGCACGGAATCCATAGATCAAGAAAAATTTGAACTATGATTCATACCTACTATTTAGACCTCGCGACCGGACTCAAAAAATTTTTCTAAGGGTCATAATTATCAACCAAAGGATTTTTAGTCATTACATCTATTCATTGAATAAGTGATGATCCACAGGTTCTTACTCAGAGAACCTTTGGGCTTAGCTTGGGAGCTTTATTGAATCATCGTGGTTCTAGTATGAATCTGAGGTTTCAATAAATCCATAGGGTCTCAACAAGATAATTTCTATCAACAAAAAAATCTACATTACAAAAAAAAAAGAAAATAGGGAAAGAGAAGATTCAAGAGGCCTACAACGATCAACATAAAGACGAATGAGCCAACTTGATTTTTTGGCATTATCATCACAAAGAAGAGCTTCGGGCTTTTTGGTCCTTCGTATCTTCAGAGAGACGATGGAA
>JAJJMC010015774.1:0-5000 GCA_023531435.1 Papaver californicum | reverse complement strand
ATAATGTATATATATTGGACCTTTTGAGACAATTATAGATCCTGGGAGACAATTCTGATTGGTCAATAAAAATACATTTCAATGCTATTTCTTTTTTGCTTTTGCTTAGTTTATCCAATTTATTCTGAAAGGTAAAAAAGGGTATAGTAACTATGTTTTGATTGTCCTCTAAATTTGTGTCACGTTCTTCCGCATGTAGAAAGGGTATAAATAAATCGATCAAATTACGGGAGGCCTCGTGAAGTGCTTCTTTAGGAGTTAAACTTCCATTCGTCCATATTTCTAGAAAAAGTATTTCTTGTTTTTCATTTCCATTCCCATAAGAATGAATACTATGATTCGCATTTCGAACAGGCATGAATACTGCATCTATAGTAAAACTTCCATCTTGTGCATTATTTGGTGTTTTCATCCGATATCCACGATTCCTCTCGATTTGTAGTCCAATACACAAATCCATTGGTTCCGTTAGGCTAGCTATATGCTGTGTAGTATCAACAATTTCCACAGAAGGCGGTGAGATGATGTCTTGAGCAGTTACGTATCCAGGACCCCTGACGCAAATGGATGCGTCGCGAGTTCCATACAGATTACTTCTTAATACAATTTCTTTCAAATTCATTAAAATTTCATGTACGGATTCTTCAATACCTACTATAGTAGAATACTCATGTGGTATTTTGTCAGATTTTGCACGTGTGATACATGTTCCTTCTATTTCTCCAAGCAAAGCCCTTCGCATCGCGATGCCTATTGTATCGGCTTGACCCTTCATAAGCGGAGACAAAATAAAACGGCCATAATAAAGACGCTTACTGTCTGCTCTAGATTCAACACACTTCCACTGTAGTGTCCGAGTAGATACTGCTACTTCCTCTCGAAGCATAGTAATTTTTTTTGATCAGATTATTGAATCATTTTTTTCTCTTGAAATCTGTTCCATTCTTATTTCTACACACGTCTTTTTTTAGGAGGTCTACATCCATTATGTGGCATAGGGGTTACATCCCGTACGAAACTTAATAGTATACCACTTCTACGAATGGCTCGTAATGCTGCATCTCTTCCGAGACCAGGACCCTTTATCATGACTTCTGCTCGTTGCATACCCTGATCGACTACTGTACGAATAGCATTCCCTGCTGCGGTTTGGGCAGCAAACGGTGTCCCTCTTCTTGTGCCCCTGAATCCACAAGTACCGGCGGAGGACCAAGAAACCACCCGACCCCGTACATCTGTAACTGTTACAATGGTATTGTTGAAACTTGCTTGAACATGAATAACTCCTTTTGGTATTCTACGTCCAGTCTTACGTGAACTAATACGTCCATTCCTACGTGAACCAACTCTTGGTATAGGTTTTGCCATCTTTTATCATCTCATCAATATGAGTCAGAGATATACGGATATATCCATTTCAGGTTAAAACAGATCCTTCATTTTATTTGTACGTTGGGTCCTTTTTCGAAGGATTATCCTTGTCTCTGTTTATGTCTCGGGTTGGAACAAATTACTATAATTCGTCCCCGACGGCGAATCAGTCGACATTTTTCACAAATTTTACGAACAGAGGCCCTTATTTTCATATTTGTCATTCCTTACCTTAATTCCGAATCTACTCCTTGGAAGAAAATAAGTCTCTTGGAATTTTGAACCTCGAGTTGTATCCCCACGAAAATAATGTCGAAAAAAATACACCTAATCGTTCGAATCTTTATTGCGGAGTCTATAAATTATACGTCCCCTTGTTGAATCATAACGACTTACTTCTATTTTGACTTTATCTCCTGGTAGTATCCGTATAAAACTACGTCGGATCCTTCCTGAAACATAACCTAGAATCAGATCTTCATTATCTAAGCGAACCCGGAACATGCCATTGGGAAGTGATTCAGTAATTAAACCTTCATGAATCCATTTTTGTTCTTTCATTTCAGGTAACCCCCTTGAAGTATCAACTAATGGAGGAGGAGTGATATTAGGCAACCAGTCCTTCCTCTTTTTTTTTTTTTTCGCAATATAGGAAGTTACCAATTCAATTCAGATATCAGAAAGATCACCATATATAACACAAAATTTCTCCTCCGATTCCTTCTAGCCGAGCTTCTCGGTCTGTCATTATACCTCGAGAAGTAGAAAGAATAACAATCCCCATTCCTCCTAAAATCCTAGGAATTCGTTGAGAGTTGGAATAGATTCGTAGACCGGGCCGGCTGATACGTTTTAAAATTGTTCTATATGGCCCTTTCCTATTCCTTCTATGTCGAAGGGTTGAAACCAAGAAATTTTTGTTGCTTTCTCGATGTTTTCTCACGTTTTCGATAAAGCCTTCTCGTAGAAGGATTTTCACAATGTTTTCGGTAATATTCGTAGATGCTATTCGAACCGTTCCTTTTTTATCCATGTCAGCATTTCGTATCGAAGTTATTATGTCAGCAATTGTGTCCCTACCCATGATGAACTATAATTATTGGTGCCTCCGAGTTTTAATATAATCAACATGCTCGTTATTTTTTTTATTATAAAGTTAAGGGATATACGTGATACATAATCTACAAAATTAATTTAATTCATTCCCAAGACCCTACTCTATCATATCACGGGCTTGTCTATTAGTCTTTATTCTAGATAGTATTTATAATACCTCAGGAGCTAATGATACTATTTTAGTAAAATTCAACTGTCTCAATTCCCGAGCGATCGCACCAAAAACCCGAGTTCCTTTTGGATTTCCTTCTTGATCAATGACAACTGCGGCATTGTCATCATATCGTATTATCATACCGTTGTCACGTTTAAGTTCTTTACATGTACGTACAATTACAGCTCTGATCACCTCTGATCTTTCTAGAGGCATATTGGGCACTGCTTCTTTGATTACAGCAACAATAACGTCACCAATATGAGCATATCGACGATTACTAGCTCCTATGATTCGAATACACATCAATTTTCGAGCCCCACTGTTGTCCGCTACATTTAAAAGGGTTTGAGGTTGAATCATATCATTATTTTTTATCGTTTCTTTCAATGCAAAGAAAGGGCAAAAGAAAAAAGAAATATTTTTTGTCCAGAAAAAAAGGCCTGCGGTTGTTTGTTTTTTCATCACAAAGACTCCTTTCCTTTGGTTGCACATCCCTATTCTGCAATAAGGAATTGAGTTCGTATAGGCATTTTGGACGCAGCGATTGAAATAGCTTCTCTGGCTACAATTTCTGATACTCCACCCATTTCATAAAGTATTCGACCCGGTTTAACGACAGATACCCAATATTCGGGAGATCCCTTCCCCGAGCCCATACGCGTTTCTGTAGGTCTTAATGTAACAGGTTTGTCTGGAAATATACGTACCCATATTTTTCCACCACGACGCGCATATCGTGTCATTGCTCGTCGCCCTGCTTCTATTTGTCTAGATGTGATCCAGGCCGGTTCAAGTGCCTGAAGAGCATATCTACCGAAACTAATATGATTGCCTCGGTAAGATATTCCCTTCATTCTTCCTCTATGTTGTTTACGGAATTTGGTTCTTTTGGGGTTATAGTTGATGGTTGTTTGTTATTCTCAATTCCATCTCTACTGCAGAACCGGACATGAGAGTTTCTTCTCATCCAGCTCCTCGCGAATGAAATGATTCCATAATATTACGAATATGTATTGAATTTCTAATAGACTGAATCATAGGTTTTTTGAGATCTAATCTGTCACGTAAAAATTTATATATCTTGGGTTTTATATACAACCGGAAATATACCTCTAGAATATAGAATTTTTTTTACGAATCTTTATTTTGACCTTTATTGAATCCAAAAAACTTAGCAATCCAATAAGGCCTTCGCGGGCGAATATTGACTCTTTCAATATCTGTTTAATTCGTAGGGTCAGTCCTTGACCTCTCAGAATAAATGAATAGGTTTCCTGGTTCTTTCCGCCATCCCACCTAATGAATCATTAGGATTCGTTTTCAATGGAATCTTCTGCAGTCATAGGTTCCGTCGTTCCCATCACTTCTTGGTTAATGGCTAGGCCTGAACTCTGCAACGGAGCTCCTAATTCAATTTGTTGTTCCTGAGTCAATCTACTCAGTCTTTATTGACTCGAAGCTCTCTTTTATTTGTATTTCTTTTTCCTATGAACCGGATTCATTTAATGATTAATTATGATTATGGCCGAATCCATATTGATGCTTTATTACACTGCCTTTGTATGAGATTATTCATAGACCATACATATTGGAATCATATATCATTGATATTCTCCTTCTCTCTTTCTCTCCCCCTTCCATTTATCCACATCCTTTTTTTTGTTTCACATCACAATCCACGATCAGATTGGTTTTTCTTTTATGTATATGTAATATAAAAAAGATTTCAGTTGCTACAACGATATGATCAATACATCATATAGTGACTGTTTCTTTGGATCCCGATAATACGAAGCAATGAGCTGGTTATTAGTTACATAGTTCTTAGTTCAGACTTTGGGGCCGTCCTTTCCTTTTTTAATCTAATCTAAACTAAAAAAACCGACGAGTCACACACTAAGCATAGCAATTATACCAAAGGGTCAATCTAATTTTTATTTAACCCTATAGAATTAGAAGATTTGAAATTAATCATTTTAGATTAAAGAGAAAAAAATGAAAGGTTTTTTTTGTCCAGTGCTAGATAGAAAAGTAAAAGAAGAGATCTTTGATTATTTCTCGTCTGCAAATATCCAAATTTTTATGCCTAATACCCCATAAATAGTCCGAACTGTATACGAACAATAATCAATTTTAGCTCGAATGGTTTGTAGGGGAACCCTGCCTTCTCTGATCCATTCGACACGCGCAATTTCTTTTCCGTCGATACGTCCTGCAATTTGTACTTGAATTCCTTTTGTATCTGCTTGCTCAGTTAATTCAATAGCTTTTTTCATTGCCTTTCGAAATGAAACTCTATTTTTTAATTGCCCAGCTATAAATTCGGCAAGAATATTAGGGTCTCCATAGGGTTTTG